>CM053787.1:83469107-83671607 GCA_028749045.1 Cupressus sempervirens | reverse complement strand
TAGTTATCCTTGATTGCTTCCTAGTTGCTTGTATAGGACTTAGGTGATTAAATGATTTGTTTTTGGTGATGTCGTGTTATTATATAGATTTGGTTTATGTGTACTTGACTTTGGATCAGTCATGTTAGGATGATTGTATTGGTGGAATCTGTGATCAGTAATATTTTAGTATGTTCTAGTTACTTGTTTAAGAACTGGTCCGTGGTTTATAGTCATTTGAGATCTTTTTCTTTTGCTGAGCTTAGGGTACGTTATATGTATGTTATGTTGAGAAGTGGCTTGCTATGGAGGCCAAGGCCCTAAAGAGGCCAGCAGGTAACCCATTGTAGGTTATTTTAATAAGTGATAACATTTTATTAAATGGGTTTAAAATGAGTTAATAAGGTATTGGTACCACAGAAAGTCACTAGGGGGTCCACAGTATTAAACGACTACCATGGTAACCTTAGAGCTGACTTGTTAGTATGCCTTGTCTATACAAAAGGATATTGATGCTACATAAAGACACTAGGGGGTCCAGAGTCCATAGTGGCTACTAGGGTAACCTTAGAGTTGGCTCATTAGATGACACTTGCCCACTTGCATAGTAGATTTCCTATGTGTCTTTGTTTCCTTTGGGATTAGTAGATACTTGTGTCCTGGTACCCTTTGAGATAGTTTGCTTTACCCTTTGAGATAGTTTGCTTTCAAGTGATTCCTGGAACCTAGATGTTGGTTTTGTCTTGTGGTATTGTTATCCTATTTGTGACTTGAGTTTATCTCCTCGGTGTTGTGGGAGTTGTCCATTTAGGTTCCACAAGGTTGGGTGGTAGTGCATTTTCTTATACTATTGAGATCCGATCGTTGGATGTGTTTTTGCAGATGCACCTCTTTGTTTGATCTTGTATTTCTATGATGGATGGTTATACTCTAAGTGTATTATATTTGATTTCATAGATCTTAAGAGATGATGTAACCTATTTCATGATGTATATTCTTTTAGCCTTTCATACCATGTGACCTATACAGTGGATGATTGTGCATTCTAATTATTCCCAAGTGGCATTCGGGATAATTGTATATTGTTTAAATGGAATTTATACTTGTAGTTATTCTTTAATGTGGATGTTTTATATGTTGGTTTTAGTATTAATTAAACTTAAATGTGATTCAACGTCATGAGACCCTTAAGACTTATAATATGTTTATGGTATGTGCTTATGTATATGTTATTGCTTTTGCTATTTTATTTCTATTGTTGTTTAGTTATTATCTTTCAAAAAAATGTTTGGCAAACTAAGTGAGACTTTAGGTTAATTTCTTTTGGGTTCCCTGGCGGGGCATTACACTCATAGTGTACATAGGGGGTAGGCCCATTATAATAAAATAGTCACGAGGTATATTCATGAATCACAATTTATTGATCATTAGAGAATCCATCTCATTATGGTTTACTCCCTCTGAATCAATATGACTGAGATCACTAAAGGTTGCTTAAATCGTATCCTCTATCTACTCCCTCTGAATCTCAATCTCCCTATTTTTCTTGCAAGAATCATTCTCAAAGAAAAAAAAAATCAAGGAAAATTACTCTTATAGTATATATATGAATATTAACATTAGTTAGGATGCCTACACCATAATTATATTTCTCATTAATATTATCATGATTCACATTATAAATCATCTACAATCATTAGAAAATAATTTTACATTTATAAAATGAAGAATTTATAATGATCTAATTATGTGTATAACATAATAATATTTATATAATTTTTAATATAATAAAGATCAAATATTTATAAAAAAATATACATATATTCAATATGCATATTTTAATCTATGCTTTCAATATATATTATTTCCTCATTTTAATATTAAATATATTCCTTAACTATTTCTCAATTAATATTCACTTAAGTGCATGTTCACAATGGAGTAGATAAATACTTACCTCCTCTTTACCATGAGTTATCTATTCAAATTGGCTAACTTGTCACCTTTGTTAAGTCATGTTATGCATTCTGATTTATATACCTCTTCTCTGCACTCACACTTTACAAGTGACACTATCATATAGCATCTTAGGAATACCTCCTTTGTTTAATTAGGCAAGAGAAAAATCATATCCACCCTTCATTCTATCAAAGATCATTGACATTAATGCTACATTTGTTGCCTTTTAAAATGTGCACATGTGGATTGCAGAGACTGGTTTTGATCAATTTCCTAGTCACTCCAGTTTGGAGATTTGTTCTTTTATCCCCATTTTGAAGTAGTGGGCATACTTCCTTATCCACCTGCACCCTTGCTTGACTCCATTTGCCTTTTCTCATTTGTGCCTCTCTCAATTTCATTTTCTTCCATCGTGTGTTTTGATTCAATTTTACCTCATCTGATTTCTATTGTGTGTTTGTAACCAAAGAATATTAATCAATTGGAGTCATGCTTTTATTTGTAATTAAAGACTCTTAGAATACTATAAATTTTATATTTTTCACTTGCTCTACTACATTTGAAAACATTCTACAATATAATCTTTATTATGTACACTGTCTCCTAGACTCGATTCCCACCAGGCCTCCCCTCATTCGGCCTGTGTCTCAGTAGAGCACATTAAACTCTTTCCCATGCTCTTTATTCTTAGTGCCCAGTCATATGTTGATTGGACCTACCAATAGTGTGTCTTCCAGCATTGAGTTCACACAACATTTTAAAATCCCTACCCATGCTTCTTCGACTTTGGGTGGTCATCCCACAATAGAGCACCCGAAGCCCCAATACGATGCTTAAAAATAACTTGCAACTTCTCCACTGCACATGGGGATCCCTATTGTGTCTCTAACCACACTCTTACTCATCAGATGTTAATGTTCTAAATTATCCTTCTTTCAAATGATTCTATATCAATTATTTCCTTTACCCTTTTTCTCACGTATTGATCTACCTTCAAGTTGTTAGTCTTTATAGAAGGAACTAGGCTCTAATACCATGTTAGGTTTCTGAGGATATGTTGCAAATATATTAAGCATTGCCATTGTAGTCAGTATGTGTGTTCCAAATGACAATGTCCTTGTATTTGTATGAGGAATAAACCAAGAGAAGAGACATGTCCCTTCATGGGACATGCCTATTCATCAGCATGAATATTGTAATGGAAAACTTAATTATAGTTATATGTGTGTGTGTGTGTGTGTGTGTGTGTGTGTGTGTGTGTGTGTGTGTGTGTGTGTTTATTTTTCATCTAACATGTTTATCCTACTAAAGCTATCAAAACATCAACAATCTACCCAAAAGTATATGGCAACAATCCATAGGCATAACATCACATAATACTTCATCATAGTAATTCCCAATCTTGATTTTCACAAGGCATTGTTCACTTACCAATAACTTATGCTCATCCTTTATCCAAGCAACTTGATAGGGTTTAGGGTGTCCCATCCTTTGCAACTACAACTTATTAACCAACTCCTATGATGCCAAATATTTTGAACTACCACTATCAATAATCACCTTATAGTATTTTCCTACAATCTAGCATCTAGTCTTGAAAAGACTTCTCCTTAGAAGGGATTTTCCATAAGTTTTCTTATTACACAAAGTTCTCCTTACCATCAAATTTTTCATATTTTTCTAGTCTATTTGGTGGACTCGCAAATTCTCCTTGAACAAAAGTATTTCTGCCACAACCTTTAGTTTTTGTCCTAGAATAGCTACACTCAAAGACTCCATGTTCTTCTTCACCACATTTGAAACATGTTCCATGAAATCCTCCTCTTCCATATCCACCTTGGTGAGATCTAATTCTTCCTCGGTAAGAACTATCACCTTTCCACTTAGTCTTGCCTTTCTCATCACTTTTCCACTAATTTTTGCCATTATCTTGTATTGTATTGTTAGATATGATATTTTATCCATAAGCCATAGATTTGTATCTTTAAAATATTCCTCGATGACCTCTTTGTCAAGACCTCTTCAACTTTCAAGGCATAATGATATGCTTCTTCTACACTATCCAATTTCACAAAACTGATCTCATCTTGAATTGCAGTTTGCAAACCAATCAAATATCTAGCTACTTTCTCCACCTCATCATCAACATGTCGAGATATAATGTCTAATCTATATAACTCCTCAGTATATTCCTTCACACTCATATCTTTTTGTCTCAAATTCTACATCTTTCTCAACAAATTAACTTGATAATCAACAAGGAGGAACTTCTTTTTCAATTTATTCACCATCTTCACCCATGTTATAATATTCTCTTGCCCTTTCCTTTTTCTATCAATTTGTGAATTCTTGCACCAAAGTGAATCATGACCCTTCAAATTGGTGACTGCTATCTTAACCTTCCTATTATCATGGGTGCCTCCAAATTCAAAGAATTTCTCCATCTCAGAGATCCATTCCAACAGATTATTGGTATCCAACCTTCTATCATAACTAGTAAGCTCAACAAAAGGTTTCAAATGTTCCCTAGATAAAACTCTTACTAGTTTTTCCTCATTAGGTTCCACCTTAGGTTCAGGGTTAGGGTTTGGTACTCCTGGTGCTCCTTCATCATCACTAACATCATCGAGATGTACTCCTCTCCTTTGGGTTATCTCAACAACATCAAGTCTAGCTGTAATTGATTTCAACATATCCATGACCACATTATCAACATTTCCTCCAACATGAACTATTTTGACAATAGGTTCCTACAAGATTATAGCCCTCTACAAATTATAGGTCAAATCTCATATCTGCCACCATATAACCAAATTCACTTAGGGTTCTACACGTTGCAATCTCCACAAGGACAATACACCTCTCTAATACCACCTGACATAGGGTAATGTCTTGAAAGGTAGAGCCAAAGGCTTTTGTAACAATGAACCAACCTTTCCTGAGTTACTCAATAGAATCAATTCATAGAGGAAAGTTCCAAAAGGAGAGAGAACCAAAAATCATTCATTTATTCATAAAATTTTGATCATACATGCTTGACTATGAGACCACCTACATTTTACCAATACAAAGGAAATAGCCTCCAACATGCAAGATCTATGATTCATTTCTCTGATTCCCTCTACTTCTTATTGTTACCAAACCTAGACCAAGATCCTCTATTTATACTTGCCAAAACATCTTACAAAAGTTTCTAAATTATTACATTGAAGAAGGCCAACCAAATAATAGTTTATACACATCCCAATGATTGATCCAATATGTTAAATCATGACCCATAAATAAATACAAAGGTTGGATCTCAAATAAGAACTAGATAGTTAAATCAGTGAAAGAAGAACACAAAGAGTCACTGAGGCACTCGGTATACACAAAATAGAAAATCAATCAGCGAACAAGGAACCAAAGCCACTCATTGAATGAATAAAAGAACAAATCCACTGAGCCATCAACAAATAAGTCATTGGACAACTCACAATAATAACTGAGCATATATCTAGTAGGTATGATAACAATGAAACTCAAGATGCTCCTGCATCAACAATAGTGTCTATTGGTACTTGGTTTGAATAGATAATAACGAGAGCTCTTCAAATTATTATATTTTCATGATGGAACCTTTTTCATTGATGTTAATGGGGGAGAAGAGTAAATGAAAAAAATATTTATGGATGATGTATAAATGCAAGAGATTATTCAATAAAATCATGATATCAATGGGGGAGTATTCATCATATGGGGGAGAATAATTTTGAGAGTTCTAGTTTTGATGTGTTTTCATCATATGTTGCAATCAATAAAAAAGGGGGAGATCATTAGAATATTGGGGATATTGTTAAGTATATACTAAAGGGAGAGAATGTTGAGATATGTTAGAGTGGTTGGAACATGGACCGATTGGTTATGTGTTGCATTCATGACTTTGTTTGTCATTAATGTCAACATATATGTATTCTAGTATGTGACAAACAATGTTTCAGGATATCATAGAGACAAATTTGATCAGTGAGGTTTGGGTATAATGAGTTAAGACATGGGGGCTTGGATTAATGTTTGTGGATGTTTTCCAGATGCTACATATGTGTTTTCTCAAGTTAGTATGAAGATTCGAATAAGTTATAGTTGATTTAGTGAAGACTAGTTGTAGGCCAATGTGTAGGAAACAATTTATTGGTAATTCAGTTGTATCTATTTAGAAAGATAGAATAAAGTTAAGAGAGCTTATATCATGGTTGAAGACATGTTTTTGATGCTATGCTCATGGGATTTCAAAGATAATTATATGAAGGTCACCAAAGTTTAATGTGCAAAATTTCCACTAGCAACATACTTCACAATTGGGATTTATTTTGGAAGTTGTAAAGTGTATTGTAGTGTGTGGAACCTAATTGTAATATCATATTGAGGTCCTATATTACTCATTGTATATTGGGAAATATTGGAAATTTGGATGAGAGATGAGTATGGAATTGTATTAAGATTTTCATTTATGGAAACATATCATCCATATCAAGTCAACATATTATGGAGACACAATTTTGGTTTAAAGACTTAGAAAATTGTCTAGGTGTTGTAAAGGATAACTGTAAGTAGATGCACCTTTTTGGTTTGCAAAGTTCATAAACAATAGATTATCACATTCAAACTTGAGGGAATCTAGAAAAAAGTATAAGGACACCACATGTTAGAGTTCAAGTCATTATGTGTAGTACATATGAAGTTATTAATGTTTTATCAGTTGCAATCTTGTATAGGCAGAATAGAGCAGAGGCAAGAGAATGATGAATTGTTTTAGGGATTTTTTTTTTGCCAAAACAATTACTTGAATAATTAGGGATGAAATTCCTAGATGTTAACCCTAACTTAGAATAAGTCAATTTTGCATTTTGGGACACATGTGAAGCCATGAAGTCTAACATGATAGAATAACTTGGTATAAAGGATAGACTTTTGGATGCGAAGTTGTGTGACATCTTTGGATATTGTTATGTACTTTTTTTGTAATGAAAATTTTATGTTAGAGAAGATAAATGATAGTATATGTGAAGTTGTGTATAGAAAGCTACAAATGACAAATTAGATATTGCAGATATCGACATTGTGAAAAGGTTTTTGTATCGATTCCTTGTGTGTACATGATATATCATTGTAATTGCATGCTTGATTTGCAGGCTCATCTTGCATACACATTGTAATTGTAATACCAACTCCTAACAGTGTTGAGGCTTCTAACAAGGCCTAGTCCTCTAACAAGGATCAAGACACTATATAAATGTAATAGACTCCTAATAGGATCAATATCTTTCACAAGATACCTTTGATTAGAGGATCATTTTGTGGGTATCATCCCCACCAGGGTTTTCCCTTGGCCAGGGTTTCCCTAGTTAAAAAATAATGGTGTTATGAGTTGCATTGTGTTATTACTATGTTTTGTTTTTTATTTTAATCACATGTGCATGTTTTAAAGTTGTAAAAGATATCCATAGTTGGGCAAAAGTTTGTGAAATACTAATTCATTCTCCCCCCTCTTAGTATTTCCTATTTCTAACAATTGGTATCAGAGCTCAGTTGCTCAGAGAAGGACTAATAACTTTAGTAAGATCACTATGGATGTAGATCAATTGTAAAATAATCTAGAGGAAGCTCTTGAGAAACTTGATGTGATCACTGAAGAACGTGATAGTTTGAAGAACAAATACAAAGAGGCAAAGGCTTAAATTCAGAAGTTGAGAAATGAGATTGAATCTATTAAGTCCCAAAAGAATGAATCAAATGATTATCATAGAGAAAATGATGTAGTTTCTAAGCTTAAGAAGAAAAATGAGAACCTAAAGTGTGAACTTGAGATTACCATTCTTAAGATGAGCTTGGTGGAAGATGAGAAGAAAAGTCAATTGAATTTGAGATCTGAGAATGTAGATTTGAAATCCAAACTTATCAAGGTGACATATGAACTTGAGATTACAAAGCTTCAATATAAAAAACTTGAGAAGTATAATGTTGTTTTTAAAGAACTTACACAGACAAAGAAACATCTTAAGAAGTTGAAAATCTTGATGAGAAGATCATGGCACAAAAACCCACTTATTGTTAGCATTAATGATATAGAAATAGCAATTACATGTAAATGTAACCAATATCATAAAATAATAAATCGCACAAAAAAGAACACAAGACAAATATTTAACATAGCTTACCTAATCCCTGGGCTACATCCAACAAACAATGAGTCCAACATTCTTATTATCTAGTGATTACAATCTACAATCCCTTATAGCTCAATACAGTTGCAAGAAGCTACAATTTCATCATACATGATAAAAAAATCCCTAACCCTAAGCCTTTTTATACAAGATTTTTTTACTTACAAAATCAGGGCTAGAAAAAGTCAGCCAATAGAAAAAATATAACTCTCGACACCTTTTATAATAGTAAATTCATTATTGGCTCTAAAGGCATTGCCCCTCAACCTTTCCCTATATCACAATAGGAGGACACCTAAGGTAGTTGACCCTAGGACCCCGCAAAAGGCGTTGCCCCTTGACTCTACTTAGGGTACTTCCTGAGGAACCCACAAGTTGCATTACCCCTTGACCCCTAGAGATTGGGGGCATTTCCCTTAAACCCCCATAGTAAATGCTGGGGGAAACCATGCCGAATGAAGTGGGGAAATATTAAGCTCTGAGTTTGATTAGGCTCTACATCACAACACTTATTATAAGACTGGTATTGGCTACTATGAAGGTGAAACATGTAAGAGATTTGAAGTTACCAAGGAACCAAATTTTGTGATTCAATAGCCTCAAAAACACCAAGAAAATCTAAACAAGAAAGAGCCTAAAATATCTTAAGAAATACTAAAATAATCTAAGCAACCTAAAGAGGTGAGAAGGAAATTTCTTGGAAAATGTTTTGCATGCAATTAAATTGGTTACATGAAGAAGGATTATATAAGATTATATAAGTAATTATGCTAACCTTACTTTTGGTAATTGTAATAATTGTTATGCATATGGACATAGAGCTGGTGAATGTAGGAGACCTAAATTTACTAATAATATGTATCAAGGTACTAACCTTGCAACTAGTAGACCAATTAGAGCAAATAATCTCATAAGAAATGGAGTTATGTGTTATAAGTGCAACAAGTTTGGACATATTGTTAGACATTCTAGATTACAAATAAGTTGGTTAGGACCTATATATGGAAACAATGTGATAGCATGTCATATTTGTAACAACATGGGACATATAAAAGATTTTGTAGGATGAATAACATGAGAAATAACATGAGGCTACAAAATATAAGGACACCTAACTTTAGAAGGAACGTAAGCAATGTCAGAAGAAATGAGAATTAAAAATGATTGACAAAAAGAGAATGTGAAAGAACATGATGAGAAATTCAATGAAACATTTGTTGAAGCTAAGACACCAAAAAACACACAAATTTGGCTTGAAAAGAAGACAAGTGAAGCACTTGAAAATAAGTTGAAATAAATACTAGTTGTTGACAAACCCTTATCAATTTAAGAAGTTTACTCATTATCAATGAAAGGGAAAAACATCAAAAAATCATTTAGCTTTTGAATGGTTTAATTAAGACTTGCAAAGTTAGGTTAAGGTTTAATTGGGTAAAAGGAAGCTACAATTAAGAGCACATGCATTTTTTAGTTCATATATGAGTGCACAAGGAGAATAAAGTACTCTAGTTAAACGAAACTGAGATGACACCACAAGAGTTTGCTGATGTTAAGAAAACTATATATGAGATGCAATAGATTGGACAGAAGGATGTCTTAGTTGTACCACTGCTATTAATAGAAGGACCTAGTAGTGCAACACTTGCAACACAATTTCCACTAGCTACAACACCAACGATTGTTTTAGATTAGCCCATGGAAGAAGAAGATGATAGTGTAACACATGTTCAATTATCTACATATTTCAGCACAAGGAGATCAACAAGGTTAGTTCAGGTAAAAAAGAACAACTTGAATCCCCTAATCCAAAAATAATGAAAGAAATGGGTACTATGCCAGGGAAAAGACAAAATGTAATAACATCTTATGAAGGAAGGAAAATGAGAGGTCAGATAACTCCACTTGAGACCCAAGTGCAACAACCACCACCTCAAAAAGAAGAAGAGGGAGAAGGAAGTAGTAAGAAGAGAATAACTTGGAAACCAAGAATTTAGAATCTAAATAATTCTATATTAAATGAAGGAAATCTTAAGAATCTCAAACAATACTGTGACAAAGACCCCGCATATGAGAAAAGGAATTTGGATGTGACAGTAATTCAATATATGATCAAGTTTAAGAAACCCCTACTTACAATACATGGAGAATTACCCAAAGAAGTTTATGACAGACTGAACGAAACCAAACTAATGACTAAGGAAGAAGAGGAAACTTTGATAGAAGAAATTGTGAGGAGGTGCTACAATATAAGAACAATTCTCAAATGATAAGGATAATGGATAGATTAAATCCATTAGTAAGAGACAAAATGAGAGTAACTAGAATCATGGGAGGATTAAGAGATGAGGTTATAAGGAATAATAAAAATATTGTAAATTAGATTCATAGTGAACCTATTAGTAGAGACCAAATAGAAGAGGGTTGAAATGAAGAGACTACACCTTTATCTACAATAGAGTCATCTGGCACATCTGAGTTGAAAATTGCTATTATAGCAGTAGAGACTTCAAAAGAAAAAATAATGTTGAATGTACATGAGTCTACACAAGGGGAAGGGAATATGATGATGGGGGAGCAACATAAACTTCAGCTCCTATTTTTACAAAGACAAAAGAAAAGGTAGAAGAATAAACTATAATGGAAGAAGCAAGAGTAAATAAGGAGGCATAAGTAAATATTGAAGGAACAATTTTTGAGACTTTACAAATCACAATTAATGATGAAATAATGAATATTGATAGTACACACATAATTGTGGATGAAAAAAGGATCCACTTAAGGATCAATATACTTTTGTTGACAATTTGGCCACAAAGAATTTGGTTGATTATCCAAGTTTTGATGATGAGGAGAAGGAGGTTGGAAAAGAGAAATCAGAAGATCTATCCACAATGGCTGAAAGACTCAAGAATGTATACCCCAAGTTAAATATGGATTGGAGGATAATTGTAGAAGAGACATCATCATTTGCACCACATTTGATACATACTAAAATAGAAGAGGAAGCCATTGTCAGTCAGTAGGTAGATGAATTAGAACAATAAGAAAACTCCAAAGAAGCAAGGTTGACATCGCAGACCCTATAAAAATAGAGAAAGATGACAGTCAGAATGTGTAAGAACAATTGGTTACTCCAACCAAGTATATAATCAAGGAAACTCCCAGTTCATCAAAATATCCATTAGAATCATTGATAGAAAGTATGATGAGACATATATCATTAGAAGTAATAACAACCTTGAAATTAAATTCTTCAGTCAGTTATGAACATTTACCACTAGCTGAATTATTGAGAAGAGTAAGGGAATCAAAAGCTCTGAATAAATTCTTGAGAAAATGATATATAAAATGAAAGGTTTGATAAATTTTTAGGTAGCACTTTGATTTAATCATTTCAAAACTGTGATAGAAGTTGCTACAGTAAAGGCCCAAGTTGAACATGATGCAAATCTTTTCAACAAAGTATGCAAGAATGTCAAAGACAATTTGAAAAACTTAGAAACATGCATTAAAGAGTTGATAATGTGTAGTCATGAAGGAAAAAATTATATGAGAAATGTGCTTTATCACATAATTACACTCAAACCTTCACCACAAAGATCAAAGAGAAAGAAGACAAATTAAAGAACGTGTTACGTGAGATAAGGAATGTAGATGCTCAAGTCATTGACTTGGAGTAAAGAATCAATAAGATTTGTGATGAGAGGGGATTATTGGAGGAAACAAAGGAGTACATACTATGAAGATTCTTTTTCTTAAGAAAAAAATTGTCATTGAAGATAGACGTAGTGTAGATATAACTTGATGATTGTTTGAAGACCAAAGTATCATATGGAAATTTTGCTTATCTAGACTTCCAAGCTACTGAGTTAACAACTTATACTTTATGTGCACTTATCACTATAGAAAATTCATTTCAATATGCATGGAATGAAGGTTTGATTAGCTTGAAGAGCAGTTTTTTTGATTGTATCGCATTGTTTACCAGATCATCAACATAGTAAAGGTAAAATCAAAATTTTGACCTATATATAGTTTTTGACTAACTTTTGTCATTGATCTCAAAGGGGGAGTGTAATATATGGCAAATTGTATATGAAAAGATATAAGGTACAATATAGAGTAAGGGGAAGTATATAAAATATGGTATATAATAGAAATAATCCACATTTTGAAATGTTTGTATGGCCATGTGAAGAAATTCACAAATTTAATTTTTTTGCAAATTTTGGGACTTATCCAATTTTCTCATATATTTCCATCAATGCCAAATAGGGAGATTGTTGGAAATTTGACTAAGAGGTGAGTATGGAAATGTGTTGAGGTTGTAATTTATGGAAACATATCATCCATATCAAGTTAGCATATTGTGGAGAAGTAGTTTTGGTTTGAAGATTTAGAAAATTATCTACGTGTTGTAAAGGATAACTGTCAACAGAGGTACCTTTTTGGTTTGCGAAGTTCATAGACAGATAATTGGCATGTGTGAACTTGAGGGAATATAGAAAAAGTTATAAGGACACCACATGTTAGAGTGCAAGTTAATATGTGCAATATGGACAAAGTTATTAATGTTTTATCAGTTGTAGTCTTGCATAGTAAAAACAAAATAAAGACAAGAGAATGATCAATTGTGTTAAGTAATTTTTTTTTAATACCAAAGTAATTACTTGAATAATTAGGGATGAAATCCTAGATGTTAATTCTAACTTAACAAAAGTTAGTTTTGTATTTTGGGACACGTGTGAAGACTTGAAGGTCGACAAGAAATAATAAATTGGTATAAAGGATGAAGATTTGGATGTGACGTTGTGTGATGTCTTTAGACATTGTTAACTACATGTTTTTTAATTAAAACTTTATTTTAGAGAAGGTAAATGACAATATACGTGGAGTTTTGTACATAAAGATACAAAGAAAAAATCAAATATTGTAGATATCAGTATTGTCAAAGGTTTTTATATCTATTCCTTTTGTGCAAATGATATATCATTGTAATTGCATGTTTGAATAGTGGGCTCATCTTGTATACATTTTGTAATTGTAATACCAACTCTTAGCAAGGTTGAGGCTTCTAACAAAGCCTAGTCCTCTAGCAAGGATCGAGACACTATATAGATGTAATAGACTCCTAACAGGGTCAATATCTTTCACAAGATACTTTGTTTAGTGGATAATTTTGTGGGCCATCCCCACCAGAGTTTTTCTTTGGACAGGGTTTCCCTAGTTAACAAATAATGGTGTTATGAGTTGCATTGTGTTATTGCTATGTTTACTATTCAGTTTAATCACATGTGCATGTTGTAAGGTTGTAAGAGATACCCATAGTTGGACACAAGTTTATGGAATACTGATTCACCCCCTTTCTAAGTATTTCCTATTTCTAATAGGAAAAACCTCAAGGAGGACTCAATTAGTTCTTAGAACAAGGTATAAAAGGAAGGTTATGATGTAAGGGGCATCCTTGAGTTGTTTTTAATCTTGCATCACCCAAAAAGTTATTTGCTTGTTTTTCTATTTTTCAATTATCTGTCTGACAATCAAATTTGGTAAACACTTGTTTGTCCTTTCTAGATTTAGTGAGCTTGGCTTTATATTGTCAACCTATCATGGATCATCATCCTAAGTGAAAATGATTTATTGTAACAACTGGTGAAAGTTATTATTCATTTTCTTGGGTGCTGATTTCCTATATTTTTATTCATATGATGCCTGGTATTTAATTCAGAGAGGTTCTATACTTAAGAGTTAGCTTCCGCACTCTTGGATCTAGACAAGTGGTTAACATGTGGGCCTATACCTAAGGCCACATAATGTATTATGTATTTGGTCATTAATTCATTGAGGGTTAGTCCTATATTATATAACATGTTTCCTGTTATTGGAGATTATGAACTCAAAGTCAACTTGTGAGTCTTGATGACTATATACGTAATGTATTTGAGTCTTAAAAGGGGCCACTCATCATTAAGGAGCTAGAGAAAGATGATAGCTCAAGAGTAGCAATTTTTTGTCTATAATTTGAAATGCATTGGCCATAACTAGGAAGGCCTTAAAACCTGTCATATTGTATGCGAGTTGTCTTATTAATTAGTATTTAGTTGTGTAAATGAAGGCCTCTTGTTAATAAAGTGATTTGTTTTTAGTTTCATCTTGTTATACTTATATTATGTTGTATTTTCTAGGGGTTTGGTTATATTCTTTGGAAGTACATCAACCTTATATTACATCAAATGGTATCAATGTAGAGGTTGGATTTGATTAGTGAATTATCAAAGCACAGTTGATCTAGTTGAGAGAAGATTGATTTGATTGTGGCTAATTTGATCATGGATAAGCTTGGTAGACTTGTCAAGCCCTAATTTCCTTGGTTGTGGGGTGACAGATTGTGGTTCTAGCTCACAAGTGTAGAGGACTTGCTCAAGTTGCATTGGTATCATGTTATAGATTTGTTAACTCTTGTTGGTGGACATATCGACAGAGTTTGAGGTTGTTACACCTTGTTGTAATTCAATATGACAAATAGAAGGATGAATCCTAGGAGATTGGAAAATATCTTTGAAGAATTCAAGGCTAAGATGAGGAATGAGATTCAAAATGTCTTGAATGTTTTGAGAAGGAACCCTGAGACAAAAGATGAATATATGGAAGCTACTAAAGATCTTGAGGTACTTGAAGTAAAGATCCCTGCAAAAGAAGAAAAATTATTGAAAGCTATGGTGCAAGTTGGTGAGAGTCATAGAATGAAGGTATCAAATTATTCTGGTTCTTTATATCCCAAGGAATTGATAGATTGGACTAATGAACTTGAGGATTATATTGAGCTTGAAAATATTGTAGATCCATAGAGAGTTAGGTTAGCAAAAACCAAGTTGAAAGGTCATGCTACCTTGTGGTGGAAATAATTACACAAGGATAGAGAAGATAATGATGAACCTAAGATTAGTAGATGGAAACCCATGGTTTTGTATTGAAGGCTAAATTTATTCCTAAAGCTTATGAACTTGAATTGTTTAAGAAGTTGCAGAACTTGAAATGGAAAGATATGTTTGTGAAGAATTACACTAAGGAATTTTACAAGATACAAATCAGATTTGGATACCATGAATATTCTAAGGAAAATTTTGCAAGGTATGATAATGATTTGAAAGTTAATGTTTAGGATGAATTGAGTATGTTGAGACTTAGTTTAGTTGAAGATGCTTATCAGTATGCATTGAAGGCTAAAGAACAATTAGGAAGGAAGCAAGGTAAACAATTGACTAAGGTAGATAAGGGTAAGCAAGTTGTTTCTTATAATAAGTATGTATATTGAGGTGCTTGTTTTAAATGTGGTAAAGATGGACGCAGATCTTTTGAATGTCCTAGTGTGAAAATCGACAAACAAAACTTGGTAGTCTAGGAAGATCAGAAAGTGGAAACTTATGATGTTGATTTGGATTCATATGAAGTTGGAGAATTTCTTTTGATGAGAAGAATCATGCTGGCTAAGCATGATTTGGAACCAATGCAAAAAAGGAACTAATTCTAAACTATTTATAAGTATGTAGGAACATATTGTAAATTTTATGGATGGAGGTCATACTGATAATCTTGTTTATGAAGAAATGGTTAGGAAACTTGGTTTGCAAAGATTGAAACATACTACTCCTTATGGTATTAGTTGGTTTCAAGAAGATCATTCGGCACAAGTTAGAGAACAATCCTTGGTTAATTTCAATATTGGAATTTTTAAGGATGAAGTCTTATGTGATGTAGTAGGCATGAGTGCTTGTTATGTTTTACTTAGAAGACCTTGGCAGTTTAATAGAGGAGCTATAAATGATTGCAGAAAGAATATTGTTATAGTTGAGAAAGATGAAAACAAATATGTTTTGATTCCTTTTAAGGACAAGGAAGATGGAAAAGAAAATAACATTAGTGTTTTCAAGACTTTCAATTTGAAGAAAATAGAACCCATGTTTAAGGTTGAAACTGATGAAAGATAATCTAACTTGAAGAAGTTTTGATCTTGTCATTAAGAACATACGTAAAAGAAATAAATCTTCTAATAAGAAGAAGGCATACAATAAGAAAGATTTATTTGATCCTAGAAGTAGCTACAATAGAAAATATGAGATGTCTCATGGAACAGTTGGTTGCAACAATGAGTTTGGAAGGATTTCCATATTGATAGATGAAGATGATTTGTGGATTAAGAATTGGCATGAGATTTATGTTCTAAATTCTCTTAGATATTCATAAGTCCTTATGTAACATCTTTTTTCACCTTGGGTGTTTGATGTAGGAGCATCCTTGGGCTATTGGCAATCTCACATCACCCAAAAATATATTTGCTTAATTTCACTTTTCTAGTTATTTGTCTAACAATTGATTCGACAAACACTTGTTTGTCCTTTCTAGATTTTAAGAGTTTGGGTTCATATTGTGGACCTATCATGGATCATCATCCTAAGTGCACATGACTTAATTTAACAATTAGTGGAAGTTTTGCTTCATCTTCTTAGGTGCTGATTTCCTATGTTTTTCTTCATACGATGCCTACTATTTAATTCAATGAGGTTCTATATTTAAGAGTTATCTTGCATGCTCTTGGATCTAGAAAGTGGTTAACATGTGGACCTATACCTAAGGCCACATAATATTTCATAATGTATTATGTATTTGGTCATTAATTCATTAAGGGTCGGTCCTATATTTTATAATACTTTTCCTATCATTGGGGATTGTGAACTCAAAGCTGACCTATGTGTTCTGATGGCTATATGTGTAATGTCCTTGAGTCTTAGAAGGGGTCATTCATCATCAAGAGGATAGCTTGAGAGTAAAGAGTTTTGGTCTCTAATATAGAATGTATTAGTCATAACCAGTGAGGCCTTACAACTCACCATATTGTATGTGAGGTGTCTTATCAATTGATATTCAATTGTGTAAATGAAGATCTCTTGTTAATAAACTAAGTTGTTTTCAATTGCATCTTGTTATAATTTTGTTATATTATATATGTTGGGGGCTTGGTCATCTCATTTGGAGGTGCATCGTCCTTGTACCACATTAGGTTGTTTCCTTGGTTGTAATGTATCATATTGTGATGTAGGAGCATCCTAGGCTTTCTTGTAATCCTACATGTTGGAGCCAAGTGCCAGTGGTTTCCAATTTTCTGTTGCTGTCGAACTGATGCAGAAGCATCCTGGGTTGCCTTGCTATCTTGCTCATTTTGTACACCTAGTAGTTCCTTCATGTGCCTAGTAACCCTATTTTCCTTCATGTGCCAAGTTACTATAGCATTTCTTCATGTGCCGAGTTACCTAGTGTATGTCGAGTTACTCAATGCATGTCGAGTGTTTCTTCATGTACCGAGTTACCCAGTGTATGTTGAGTGTTTCTTCATGTGCCAAGTTACTCAGTGTATGCCGAGTGTTTCTTCATGTGCTAAGTTACCCAATGTATGCCGAGTGTTTCTTCATGTGCCAAGTTACCCAATGTATGCCGAGTGTTTCTTCATGTGCCAAGTTACTCAGTGCATACCAAGTGTTTCTTCATGTGTCGAGTTATCCAGTGTATGTCGAGTGCCAGTTTTGGAAAGCTTTCTTTTATCGAGTAATCTGTGTTTGGTTTCTATTTGGGCCAACTTTGCTTGCATTTAATTTTGGGATAGGTAGTTATATTTGTTGAGAGCCGACTTGTTGCTCTCTATGTTCTAGAATGTTCTGTAAGCCATTTTGGCAAGTATATATAGAGTATTTAGGTTTAGATTTAGGTAAGTTTTTGTGCTTCAGAGAGAGAGTAGATAAGGGAGCAAAACTGAAAGTGCGAATTTATTGTTGGATCTTTGTAACTGAATGTATTGTAATTGGCTGTAACCCAGAAGGCCTCACAGCTAGGCATGTATGAAGATATTTTGATGAATCAATAGAAGTATTTTCTCTTCTCTCTCCTTTGGTTGCTATTCTTTGTGTTCATTTCTATTGTGTTAACTCTTGTAGGGTGGTTTGGATAGTTGGGTGAGCCTTTGGCCCTAGTTATTCGTCCTTTTTGCTTGCATCAGTTAGTATCAGAGCTTGAGGTTCTTCCTTGTGGAGATTGGATTGTGTAGAACCCTGATTTGGATTTGGTTGTAGGGTGGTAGATCTACGAATTTGACCTATAACTTGTAGAGGGTTACGATCTTGTAGGAACCTGATTTGTAAAGATGGTTCATGGTAGAGGAAATAATGTTGATAATGCTATATTGGATCAATTGAGACAAATTGCAACCAAAATTGATGCTGTGGAGACAACCTGGAGGAGAGGAGCACAACTTGATGATGTAAGTGATGATGAATCAGCAATACCAAACCATAATCCAAATCCTGAAGAAGATCAAGATGAGGAAAGATTATTCAGAGTATTGTCTAGAGAAAATTTAAACCTTGCTGTAGAAGTTGTTTCTTATGATGGAAAATTGGACACCAATGCTATGTTGGATTGGATCTCTGATATGGAGAAGTTCTTTGAGTATGAAAACACTCCTGATAATAGAAAGATGAAGATTGCAGTTACTAGGCTGAAAGGTCATTCATCTCTATGGTGGGAGCACTTGCAAACTGATAGACAAAGGAGAGGAAAAGAGAAGATCATAACTTGGCCAAAGATGGTGAACAAGGTAAAGAACAAATTCCTTCCTGCTGATTACCAAGTTAGCTTGTTGAGAAAGATGCAAAATTTGAAGCAAAAAAACATGATTGTGAAAGAGTATATTGAAGAATTCTATAGATTGGACATCAGATTTGGACATGTGGATGATGACGTTGAGAAAATTGCAAGGTACATTAATGGATTGACATCTGGAATACAAGATGAAATAAGTTTTGTGAAGCTGGAAAGTGTAGAAAAAGCATATCAATATGCCTTGAAAGCTGAGGAGATCTTGACAAAGAAGCATGAACAAAGATAGAGAGGTAGAGGTGGTAGATTCCAGAGAGGTAGAGGTAGATCTTATGGAGAAAGTGGTAGATCTGACAGTTCTATGCAGGATAAAGGCAAATCTGAATGGAAGAATGATGACAAAGGAAAGACTGAATGGAAAAGTGGTAATTCTTACTGAGGAGGCACTAATTCTTATCGAGGGAGAGGTAATTCTTATTCTAGAGGTGGATTTCATGGTAATTGTTTTAGATGTGGCAAAGAAGGGCATAGATCTTTTGAATGTAGATCCTCTGAAAGTAGAAAAGGTAACAGAAATGTTGTGATTCAAGAAGATGATGAGGGTTCACCAAGTGGACCTGAGGCTAGAGAAATTTTAATGGTGAGAAGAACCTTATGCAATAAGGGAAGTGATGAGGAACCTATTTTAAGGAGAAGTCTTTTCAAGACAAGATGTAAGATGTCTAAAAAATGCTGCAAAGTGATCATTGACAGTGGAAGTTCTACAAATCTAGCATCAGAAGAGTTGGTTACCAAGTTGTAGTTGGAGAGGCTAAAACATCCCAAACCTTATCATGTTTTATGGATCAAAGATGAGCATAAGATATTGGTAAGTGAGCAATGCCTTGTGAAGTTCAAAATTGGACATTACTTTGATGAAGTTTTGTGTGATATTATGCCCATGGATTGTTGTCATATTTTGTTGGGTAGACCTTGGCAATATGATAGATATGCTATACATGATGGAAGATTGAATCAATATACTCTTTAGGTAAATGGGAAGAAACAAACATTGTTGCCTTTGATTGAAGTTCTAGATGAGGTTAATTGTATTGCTATAAAAATTTGCATGGTTAATGGGAAACAATTTGAAAAGGAAATGAAAAAGAATCAAGTCTGTTTTCTTATAATTCCAAGAAAACCGAGTTTTGTCAATGGAGACCGAGTGCAAGAAAATAGTGTTGATCGAGTGCTAGTCAGCGATGATCGAATGATAGATGGTAGTATTGACCGAGTACCAGAAGAAATTGCAGAGTTGTTGAATGAGTATAAAGAAATTATTACTGATGATATTCCTGATGGTTTACCTCTAGTAAGAAGTATAAGTCATTGTATGGATCTGATTCTTGGAGCTAGTTTTCCAAACAAAGCACCATATAGATTGACACCTATAGAGAATGAAGAACTTAACAGACAAGTGCATGAGTTGTTGCAGAAAGG
The DNA here is from genome assembly GCA_028749045.1 of Cupressus sempervirens. Taxonomy (NCBI): domain Eukaryota; kingdom Viridiplantae; phylum Streptophyta; class Pinopsida; order Cupressales; family Cupressaceae; genus Cupressus; species Cupressus sempervirens. Next base: position 83,651,340 of record CM053787.1, on the reverse strand, counting down.
TTTGATCAGAGAAAGCTTGAGTCCATGTGTTGTACCTACTGTATTAGCACCTAAAAAGAATGGATAATGGAGAATGTGTACTGATTCCAGAGCCATTAACAAGATAACAGTGAAATATAGGTTTCCTATGCCAAGGATGGATGCCATAATGGATTGTTTGAGTGGAGCAAAGTATTTTACCAATATTAATTTGAAGAGTGGTTATCACCATATCAGAATCAGAGAAGTGTAATACCCCAAAATTGGCGCATTGTCATTATACCAATTCTGGTATATTTCTGATAATTTTAAAGTCCTATTCTAATAGGCAATTCTCATTCTGCTATTCGCTACTTGACTTAATTGTCAGATGTAGAAAACCCTAATCTGCATTCATCATATTTCTTACTTAATTCCTATAGTACGTACTCATATTAGTCGCATTAAACCTACTTGATTTAATTATAATTTAATTATTAAGTATTTATACTTTAATTAAATTAAATTATATCCTAAGACTAATGTACTATGGAATTAAATTTATTTAATTTAATAAATACTCCTATCTTAATTAATTAAATGGGAAAGGTATTTCTAATTAATTAAAAGAAATTATTTAATTAAATGGAGTACTTACTTCTAATTAATTAAACAAAGTTATTTAATTAAATGGGAAGCCATTCCTAATTAATTAAATGAAGTTATTTAATTAAACAAAAGTGTCTCTAATTAATTAAAGATTATTTAATTAAATAGAAAAAGTAATTATGAGAGCATTTCTCATTTTATTAAATTAAATATCTCAACAAAATCTCTCTTCAGTTCAAAAAGAGAAATTTCCAGTTCACTATTGATCAAAAATGAGTTAAATGAGTTAACTCCTTTTTCTACTCAAATTAAAATAGTTAACTCCTTATTTTACTCAAATTAAATCTGTTAACTCCCTTTAATTTGGGAATCTCCCTTTATGACTGAACCTCATCTTCAATCCTGATCCTTGATCTGAATTGATCTCAACCGTTGATGGATTTCAGGAAAGTCTATTTAAGAGACCCTCATCTCTTCATTTGGAGAGGATGAATTTGGAGAATTTGCATCTAATCGCTGCTGAAATTCATACTCACATTTACTTACATTTCTTGCATACATTCTTATTCTTAGTTTAATCTCATTTTAGTTTAATCATGCATATGCTTAATCTAGTTTGCTTTATTTGTTCCTAGATTACATTACATATTTCATTCTAGATTAATCTGCATACTCATTCTTAGCTTAATTTCATTGTCAAATCCTTCATTCTTAGAGGGTCTGGTTGCCTACACCTTGATTTTGAGGATATTAACAGGCAAAATCCCTTTAATAGAAGGCAATAGGTCACTTTACAGGTCGATTTTTGGATGAACAATCCAATGTTCATTCCGAGATGAATCCGCATGCAATGACCGTGTTGAAGTGTGTGTGTTAGCATAGGCCGTATTTTCACATATACATTTCTGGCACCCACCGTGGGGCATGAAAATCAATTTTTCTGGCCTCTTTCTGTATTTTTTAAAATTTTTTTTTGTTCTCTCTCTATACTGTTCTGTACAGATTCGAGAATCTTTGCCCGAAACTGTTCATTTTCATGCGAGGATCTAGAATCTTCGCGCGAAGATTCTTTCCGCATTGTGCGAGAAAGTTCTTTGGCGCGCAAAATTTCATGCGAGACCTATTTCTTTGCGTGACCTGAATTTAATTTTGCGCGAGCCGAATTTGATTTCGCGCGGGTCGTAAAACTTCTTCCCGCGGACTGTCAGGAATTTTGCGCGAAGCTCTTCTAACAGAGGCATTTTTTTTTGCATTGATTTGCGTGTTTTTTGATTTTTCTGTTTACTGTTCGCAATTTCTAGTGTTTCTGTGTTTTCTGATTTTTTTGAACAGCATAGCAGCGGTTTGTGGGACAATGGGAAAAGCGTGCTAAAGTTGCCAGAAATAGGTAAAAATATACTAAGCGCGTTGCGAGGATTACCAAGTAATTCTTTTTGACTGATAACACTTCATTTGGAGCTAAAATGGACATCTCTTGTGTCAAGTTTGTGTGTGTATTTTCTTTCATGTTCTCATTTTACAACACATGCATAATTTGATACTAGGTTGTGATCTCTATTAGTTTCATTTAGCAGGCTTAGTCTTTAGTGATAGATCTAATTAGCTATCTTGGGTTATTGGACTCGCTAATCCGCCGGCCCCTCATTCCACCCTGTGGTTGCAAGCTCAGCACCACGTTAAATAGGGGAGGGGTCTACAAGACATAAGCATTAAAAGCTCCACAAGGCAACCCTTTTGTGCTTTCTAGAACTCACTAATTTTTGAGTTGTGGACTCGTTTTGACTTGTGTGAGAGGTTAAATGTTCCACATCTTTGGACTCACCTCACATTAGTTAAAGCGTTAAGTGTACCACCTTGTGCTTTTTGATAGATTTTTTTTTAGGAATTAACATCTGTACACACATAGTAATTAAGCCCCCATGAACACTATTCGTGGATCTTGAGGGAGTGGGTTCCTAGTGAAACTCCTCTCTAAGACGGATTCCTTATGGGTGGGGAAGATACTTTGAGCATCTCATAAATAGATGAATCTTTGACTTGTTGATTAAGGCATCCTTTCTCTGGAGAGGTTGATAGATCATGGGGAGATGATATCATAGATCTTTAAGAGATAATCTTAGTTTAGCGTGTCAGATTAATCTGTCTATTTTGATTGGGCTAAAGGTGAAAAGGAATCAAAACCTTGAATCTGGAAGCTAAGTCCCTTCATGGTACACTATTGTGAGTCAGTCATCTTTAGAGAGGGTTAGCTGTAGCAGAAAATCCCTCTACAGGGAAAACTGCGTTGACGGAACCTCGAGCGGTAATAGCCATTTTCGCCATGGTAGTGACAATCGCTATATAAATGTCCTTGTGGAAGAAATCTCCACGGGTGTGGTTCATTGTGGGTTGTCAGATCTCCCTAGCAGCTCTTGAAGATTAAGTTCTCAGACTATGTCAAAACCTCAGTGCATCGGGATTGGAGGTCACCCCTGTGAGTCATAAAAGTTGCAGAGTCAAACCATTACTAAATACCTTAGAGAAGCCAACTTTTATTTTCTAGGAATGTGTGCAATGATTGCAAAACTCTTTGAAAACGTACACAAATAGCTCTCTTAGGGATTAGCACAAACTAAGTCACTTGATTGTTCATGTGCAAGGTTGCTTTTTCCCTTTCTCATTGTTTTCAGACGTGCTTGAAATCACTTGCTTGCTGTTCTACGTGCTTGTTTATCTTCTTGGTTATTGGAACGATCAAAATTTTTGTCAAAATCAGTCATTGTTGTGAAATTGTTCTATCCTTTCGCACAAAATCATTTGGATCTCACGTGAAATCATTTAGCTCTCGCACGAATCCATTTTGTCCTCGCACAAAATTAAATTTCTGTTGCGCATCTTCGCGTGATCTGAAAAATATTCTCACGTGAAATTAAAAACTGTTACTGATCTTCGTGTGAGATAGAAACATCTTCGCGCGGCTCGTAAAACTTCTTCGCGCCGATCGTAAAAGTTTTTTGCGTGAGACTTTGTATCAGCATTAACAATCTAGGTATGTTCTAGCTATCTGTGGCCTGTACGCTATCCTTTTTTATGTCCGTTTATCGCTCTCTGTTTGCAAACAGTCCTGAAACAATGACACTTTGGTTAACTGGAAACTTGTGTCTTATACCTTGACTAGTCTCGTCTCATAAGTAATTTTGGTCCTCGTCTTAATGCTTGTCATACTTTGTGCTGCAATGGTCATAATCTCTGGCTATTCTAGCCTTTAAATCAGACCATTTGTGCCTTAGTGAACAGCATTCTTGCTACTATCTTGTCCTTTTTGAGACTCAGTCTTAGTATAGTCCTTGTCCAGGTTCTAGCTTCTTGTCCTTGCTTATGACTATCACAACCAGAAGTGGCAACGTGTTTTATCCTGATAAAATTAGACATGGTTATGCTAGGGGTCCTAATCATGGCAGAGGTAGCTTACCTTTCACTATGCAATCTTCACGATCTTCCTCACCTGCAAGGTCATCTGAAGTTCAACGAACATTTTCCAATTTGCAACAAATTAGGAATCCTTTTTACCAAAAGGATACTAAGACAGGTAGGAGTCCTGCATTCTCAAACACAATGTATGATCCTTTCTCCATGGACCCTTTTGAAATACAACATACGGAAACTGAACAAGTTCCTATAATGACTAATCGTGAACCTGAACAGGGTAGTCATAGTCGATATCAAGAATAACCTAGGGATGACAAGGAGAAAGAGAAAGAAGATGACACTGATGAAGAAAAAGAAGAGGTGGAAATCCTTCCTGAACACATAGCAAAATGTTGAAGAGACAAAAACTTTCAGAAGGTCATGGGAATCTTACTCCACGAAGAGAAAGAAAAGTACTTTCTCAAACTCGCCCAAGAGGGAGCTAAACTGCCCACACATTTCAATGTGGAGACCATTATCACATGTGAAGAAGAAACTAAGACCACTAAACTCCAAAAGAAACTAAAAATTATGCAAGACCAATTGGCTCAGATGATGCATGAGAAAGAGAAACCCAAAAAGACATACACATTGGACCCTCTTTGTTCATTTCCATTTGACAAAAGTATAAACATGCCGCCTTTCCCAAGAGGTGTAGAACTACCCAAATATGATAAGTACTTTGGTACTACTAATCCCCAAGATCACTTGTGAGAATTTGGTGCTTTTTCTATGGAGTTTATACACAATCAAATGTACCTCATGCATTTATTCCCTAGAAGCCTAGGTGGTCAAGCTTTGGAGTGGTTCTCACATTTACCTCCTGGTATCAAGACATTTGAAAAAATTGCTAATTCATTTGTTCAGCAATATTCTCATAACATTCAACATCCTGTAAATATTTGAGATCTATGCAACCTTAAATAGAAGGTTGGTGAGCCTTTTCTCACTTTCCTCCAACGGTGGAGACAACTTTATACTAAGTACTCTCGTAGAATCCCAGAAACGGAGAAGCTCGAAATTTTCACTAATAACCTCTTCCCTGATTTCGGGTATAGAGTCCAACTACAAGGTCTACGCACCTTTGAAGACATGATTACATAGGCTATCCGTATCGAAGAATTTATGGTCAAGAAAGGTGAGCTCACTCTTCAAAGAGATAAAAAATAAGGTTCCACTTCCAACAGGGATAAAACCAAACATGTCAACAAGAACTGAGAAATTGTACATGATGGGGTTGTTGATAATGTCACACCAAAACCTGCTAAAGTAGCATTTAATCTCACAGACTGCTTCAAAGTGGCCAAAAGTGCTGAGAAGCCTCCTCCTGACAATAAGGCATCTGGGAACAAACTGAGAAACTCATGGGCAGCACGACCCAAGCGAGAGTATATGCCTTTAGGAGAACCTTTGGATGTGGTTTACAAAACATTGCTACAACACAAGCTTATCTCACCAATGGATAACCCTCATCCCTATGATCCACAACCATGTCCACCATGGTGGAATAAGACCTCATTTTGTGAGTATCACCAAAACAAGGGACACAAAACCAGCAACTATATAAACTTATGTCATAAAGTCCAAGACATGATTGATGCTGGTGAACTTATGGTAGATGGACATAACAAAAACTTGGACCAAAAGGTGTTCAAAGAGCCTTTCCCAGCTTATGAAAAAGGAGAGACTTCGAAACCAAAACCCTACAATAAGGTCAACTATACGTATTCCAATGATGACAATGTCATTCACATGGTTGAACCTGTAGATTCTGAATACAGTGACATTATTACTATAAAGGGGAAGCAAGATAACAATAAACCCAAGACACCATTTGTCTTGAGAGGCCCTACTTCTAATAACATGGATAATGCGTCTTCACAACATTGTGCTAACGATGTTACTCACTCTCATGCGAAGTTGGTGCTCAAAAGCCCTACACCTCCTATTTCAAATACCCAACAACACAAGGACAAAGCCCTTGCTGGTCCATCCGATAAAGGTGCAAAAAAATGATGAACTTGACTGCAACCAGTTATAGTATTCTAGATCAGTTGAAATGAACCAATGCTCACATTTCCATATTTCAGCTGCTTAAAATCTTGCCTACTCACAAGAAAATTTTGGACAAAGCCCTCACTGAGGCAAACATTCCTCAAGATCTTGATCTTGAGCAATTTCAATCCATGGTAGGTCACTTGACCTCACCTCATCTTATGACCTTCTCCGAGGAGGATGACAACTCACTGAATCACCCACACAATCAACCTCTACACATTGAGGTTATGATCCACCAGACACATGTTCGTCGGGTACTCATTGACAATGACGCTGGCCTAAATATTGTTTCTACTGCTCTTCTTAGACAATTGGATTATTCTGAGGACTCTGTTGATCCTCGATGAAAGATCACTATTAAAGTGTACGATGAAGTAGAATGAAAGTCACTAGGTCTGGTGACTTTACCAATTCACGTCGGTCCTGTTGAAAGGGATGTCACCTGTCAGGTACTTGATATTCCCTTAGCCTAGAACATTTTGTTTGGACGACTATGGATACATGAGATGCGCGTTGTGCCATCCACATACCACCAATGCATTAAATTCCCATTTCATGGCTCCGAAGTTACTATTCCTGCCACTACTAGCTATACTTGCAATATGCTCAAAGCTACTGATTCTTTTGTCCTTGCTAACCGTGAGTCTACTGATTGTCACAAAAATAAGCTGAAACAAATTGAGCAGTCATTTAAATTGAAAGAAACTGGTATGGGAGAGTACCACATGGAACCAGTGCTGTCATTAACATCTATTTCGGAGTCCCCTCAACATTTTGGGAGACCCTCAGAAGCAAAGAAGCCATTCATGTTGACACCTCATACCAAGTTTAATGGCTCTTTTATGAAAGCTACAGTTCCCTTAGAAGATGAAAGTGAAAACAGAGCCATTGCTGCATGGCTTTATAAAAAAGAGGCTCTAGTAGACCTAACAGAACAAGCTTGAGAAATCACTCCTAAGAAATATGGACCTGGTCTTAAGCTTATGAAGCATTTTGGTTACAAGGGAATTGACCCTATTAGGTGCAATAGCAATGGTTTAATAGATCCTATCAAAGCAACAGCTCGAAGCAACAATGACACAACTAGCCTAGGGTTTAAAAAGGTCCCTTTTCATTTGGGATCCAATAAATTCATACCCGTACCTAAGATTTCATCTGAAAATGAGTCACAATCTGAGTCAGGTACTCGAGAGGAAGAATCTGATGATGAGGATTCTTACCCTCATCCTATTCCTTATGATCTTGCTAAATTCTTTGCTGAGCCAGATGACTTCGTGCTACGTGTTAGCACTGTGGATGATACTAGTGATTCTTCTCAGGACAATGCTGAGCAACTCAAATATCATTCAGAAAATGGAGAATCTAGTCAGTCATGCCATATTGAGTATTTGTGTAAGAATCTAGAGGCTAAATGAGAGTATGTCCCTATCACTATTGGGGAGTTCTATAGTCTCTCACCATGTAGCACCGATTCTCATGAATATGAATTTGACAATCTTTTAGAAGCGACTACTGATAAAGACATTGACCAAGTGCTTGTCTATGAAAATCAAATCGAAGTAAGTGAAACATCTAGGGATAGGTCACAGGGGTCTGATCCAACTAGTGTCCTAGAGTCATCAATTACTAACGTTCATACTCCTAGGCATTTGAATACACCTATGGGTGAGGTCACCGTAGGTCTCGAATTGCTGGTCCACACATTTAATGACTATATTGTGAACGCAATTGAACCAATCACTACTCTCTCACTCGCACATCTCGAGCTTATAGACTGGAACCCTAATGCATCTAACGAAGTCCCCACGTTCCAGAATGACTATGCTCTTGCCTATTACCTAAATGCTATCGAACCTGTAACGTCTTCCACCAATGAATAGAGCATCAACATGACTGAGGCCGACATCAAATATCTCAGTCACATAATTAAAAAGAAAAAATGCAAGAGGTCCAATGGTGAAAACCACATTGTGGCAGTGTCGGATCCAAAAAAAGTAAAAACAAAAGACGTATCCAAGGGTGAAAACCTCTCTGAGGTGCCCGCGGATGAGATATTTGATGTCCTTCCCAGTCACTTTCAGGAGAGATCATCAGTGTTAATAGAGCCAACACAGCCAATTAACCTGGGCACTAAAGAACATCCTCATGTGATACATCTAGCTTAGTCATTATCAACTGAAGAATAGGAACAATTCATTGCCTTTTTCAAGGAGAAGAAAATAAATTTTGCCTGGACATATTTTGACATGCGAGGATTGGATCCTGATCTTGTCATGCATCACTTGTCCATAGCACTAGGCATCAAACTAGTTAAACAAAAGCTTCAAAAAATGCATCCTCATGTTGCATTGCTAGTCAAAGCCGAATTGGAGAAACTTCTGAAGGCTGGTTTCATCCATGCAATTGATTATGCTGAATGGATATCCAATATTGTCCCTGTGTCCAAGCATGATAAATCTATCAGAGTTTGTATAGACTTTCATGATCTTAAATTGGCATGTCCTAAAGATGACTTTTCGCTCCCTAATATTGATATGATCGTGGACATGACGACTGGCTATGAGATGTACTCACTTATGGATGGTTTTTCTGGATACAATCATATAAAAATTGCGCCAGAAGATCAAGAGAAAACAACTTTCACATGTGCATGGGGAACCTTTTGTTGGAATGTGATGCCATTTGGTTTAAAGAATGCTGGAGCTACATATCAGCGGGCTGTTACTACAATTTTCCATGACATGATGCATAGAACTATGGAGGACTATGTTGATGATAACTTGGTCAAAAGTGCTAAACGTAATACTCATTTGCACGATTTAAGACTAATCCTAGATTGTATGGAAAAGTTTAGTCTTCGGCTCAATCCTAAGAAGTGCGCATTTGGTGTCACATCAAGAAAACTGTTAGGATATATTGTTTTTGAAAAGGGAATTGAAGTAGATCCAAAAAAAGTACAAGCAATAATGGACATGCCACCACCTTGAAACATCAGTTAGATGAGAGGACTACAGGGAAGGCTTTAATCTATTTGCAGGTTTATTTCACAATTGGTAGATAAATCACAACCCTTCACAAAGACCTTACATAAGGATGTGAAATTCAATTGGAGCTAGGATTGTGAGCAAAGCTTAACATAGATTAAACAATATCTTGTCAATCCACCAATCCTGATACCTCCTATGCATGGGAAGCCTTTGCTTTTATACATTTCAGCCACTGAAACATCTTTGGGAATCCTGTTGGCTCAGGAAGACAATGAGAACAAAGAAAGAGCTATTTATTACTTAAGCCGAACATTGGTCTCTTATGAGAAAAACTACAGTATTATTGAGAAAGCTTGCTTGGCAGTTGTCTTTGCTTCCCAAAAGTTGAGACACTACATGCTTGCCCACACTACATGGCTTGTGGCTAAAATAGATCCATTAAAGTACTTTCTCAGTAAGGCAACTCTCACAAGAAGATTGGCTAAATGGGTCATGATACTAAGTGAGTTTGACATCCAATATGTTGAACGCAAAGCCATAAAGGGATAGGAAATTGCAGACCAGCTGGCCGAGGCACCCATATAGAGTCTTCTACCCATAAACATTGATTTTCCAGATGAGTCAATTCTAACACTCACTCATCATACATGGATTATGTTCTTCGATGGGTCCTTCACACAACAAGGATCAGGTGCTGGATTACTTTTCATCACACCACATAAATACTCATTGCCCAAAGTGTATAAGATTCTGTTTCCTTGTACAAATAACATTTCTAAATATGAAGCTTTGATCAATGGTATGAAAATTGTAGCTGAATGGAGAGTAGATCAGTTGGATATCTTCGGTGACTCTCAGCTTGTCATCAACCAAGTAAATGATGTGTATCAAACAAAGGATGAAAAACTAATTCCTTACAAACACATGGTTGATGACTTGATGAAATATTTTTCACATATCACCTTCCAACAAGTTCCACGTGTAGATAATAAAGCAGTTGACGCCATGGCCACTCTGGCCTCCCTTCTACAAATGCCAAAAAATGATCTACGACACGAGTTCTTGGTGGAAGCATTACACTACCCAGCCTATGACACACTTGATTCCAGGATGATCTGTTCTATTATAGGACAAGAATCATCCCGCTACCATCACATCTATTCCTACCTTTGTAATCAAACCATTCCAAAAGGTCTAACCTAGAATGAGAAACGTTACCTAATCTGCAACGCTTCACATTATGTCATTATTGCTGATGATCTGTAGAGGAGAGGTCTCGATGGAACACTCCTTAGGTGTTTAGAACCCGACGAGTCCAAACGCGCACTAATTGACATTCACGAAGGTATTTGCGGATCTCATTCCAATGGCCTAACACTAGCTCACAAACTCCTTCGTGCTAGTTACTACTAGCCTAAACTGGAGCAAGAAGCTGTTAAATATGCTAAATCTTGCAAGCAGTGTCGGCTACACGGGAATCTCATTCACGCTCCAGCTAGAGAGTTGATTCCCTCTACTACAACATGGCCATTTCAACAATGGGCCTTTGACTTACTGGGACAGATTCACCCAACCTCTTCTAATGGACATAAGTTCATTATCACCGCTATAGATTATTTCACGAAATGGGTAGAGGCAGTCCCTCTCACAATTGCTGATGGCAAAACTGTAGCACTTTTTATCACAAACTACATCATCTGTAGATATGGTATACCGTCCTCAATCATTACTAACAATGGAGGACAGTTAAAAAATAAAGACCTTAAGGAACTGTACAAGAAATTCAAGATCACACAACATTGGTCTTTCATTTATTACCCCCAGGGTAATGGCCAAGCTGAGGCATCCAATAAGGCGATCCTAAAAATTCTTCATCGCACAGTCAGTAAGTCAGGGAGAGACTGGCATCTCCAAATCAATCTAGCCCTGTGGGCATATAGAACAAGCATTAGAACTCCAACGGGCATGACTCCTTTTGTGTTGGTATATGGGGCGAATGTTGTAGTTCCAATAGAGGTTGAGATTCCTACTTTGAGAATCTCCATGAAAGGCCTTATCACTAATGATGACTATAGGATAGCTCGGCTTCAAGAGCTTGTATTACTGGATGAATGATGACAAGTGGCCTGTGATCATCTATGAGCATATCAACAAAGAATGACACGAAGATACAATAGGAGAATTAGGCCACGTGACTTCCAGCTAGGTGATCTCGTCCTGAGAGAGAATCCTAAGAATCAACAACAACGAATGCAAAAGGGAAAGTTTGAACCAAACTGGTTAGGTCCTTACATCATTACTGCAGTATATTGATCTGGCACCTATCAGCTTTCCACAACCGAAGGAGAAGTGCTTAAAGAGCCTATGAACACTCTCCACTTGAAGTGGTTTTACAGTTGATTCAATCTCAGCAAGCTCTCTGTACATATCTAAATGTCCAAAAAAAAAATCCTAAAAATCAGAAAAAGTCCTAAAAAAATTGTTACCCTAGTGAAAACCTAGCAATAGGTGCCTTGGTAACACCAAAAATAAAAAAAAATAAAAATTGAAAAACAAGAAAGTGCCATTGGTGGAAACCTGAAAACAGACATCATGGTAGCAAAAAGAAGAGAAAACTTGCCAAGAAGGTGAAAACCTGGTAAACAGGCGCCTCTTGTTCTCAATGCTCCATCTTGCAGCGCATCTTCTGCCTATTCTGTACAATCACTTTCATGCTTTTGCTTTCCTACTTCCTGCTCATGTATCCATGGATTGAGTCTTGTCACAGCTCGGGGGCATTCCCCCTTTAGTGTCACTCTTTTCGAGATTCTCCTCATAGAATCTCCTTCGTGACAGTCACCAGTCGTTCTGACTGCATCTACCTACTGTCGCCAATGTCACTCTTTTTGAGATTCTCCTCATAGAATCTCCTTCGTGACAGTCACTAGTCATTCTGACTGCGTCTGCCTACTGTCACCAGTGTCACTCTTTTCAAGATTCTCCTCATAGAATTTCCTTTATGACAGTCACCAGTTGTTCTGACTACGTCTGTCTACTATCGCTAGTGTCACTCTTTTCAAGATTCTCCTCATAGAATCTCTTTCGCAACGGTCACTAGTTGTTTCAGTTGTGTCTGCCTACCATTGCTCGGGTCATGTCTCAAGATTCCTTTATGGAAGATCTCTTTTGCATCAGTCACCAGTCGTCCTGGCTGTGTCTATCTACTATTGCTTAGTCCTTCTTAGGTTCTTCATCGTGAAGATTCCTCTTTGACCTCAGTCACCAGTCGTTCTGACTGCATTTGCCTAATGTTGTCACCCTACTGAAGAGATTTATTTCTTACATGTTCTAGACATTGACACTTGACATCAATCCCGAAAACATTAAACTCAAAAAAAAAATGATATACTTGTTTGGATATGTTGAGCATTTTCTTTGTTTGCTTTATTTTTCTTTATCATATCTCCTCGAGCAACTCGATGATGTCATCTTCAACTAGAGAAGTAATGATTGGGGGCATGATCTTTTTCTTTGCTTTCTGTTTGCGGTTTAGTTCCAATAAGTTGATCTATTCCTATAAGAGGGGTTTCCCCTATAAGAGCCTCCATCTCGTATTGGATGGTCATGTGTACCTCGACTCCTTTTATAAAGATATGTCAATGACATCGATTCTTCTCCTTGTTTGTTGGAGTGAACTCTTCATGCTATAGTACATACTAATACTCGTCCTATTAAGTGAACGTACGGGTCACTGTGAGTATATCTAGCACACTTCTATCTTAGGTTACGAACACAAGAGTCATTGCAGATAGAATGAATACTGAATACTTAGCATAAGAGGAATCTCCTGTGTGTTTGGTATGCCTGTCATGCAAGCAACATTCAGGTCATCCTAGCATTCATGCTTTGATGCTTATGTTAACTTGCTACATTAAAAGGGACAAATGTTCTGGTCATTCTGGCTTCTTGTGCCTCAAATGCTTACATTTAATCCTGACATCCCAATAACATATGTTATATTCATATTTTCATGATTGCAATGTCAGTGAGAGTTGTATAACATATGAGCTTTATTTTTTATCCAGTGATGATAAATCGTCGAGGCTTGGTAACCAGACCTAGGGTTGCATTTAACATAGTCTTGCATTACATACTTCATTTGCATTAGCACACAATTCGATGGTAATCCTGTTCATACTCCACATGCATCAGATTCCTCCACGGCTGCACAAGCATTTGGTTCATCGATTCTCGCTCCTCAATGGAATACTTGTGACTGTCAAACAAAAACACACAACACTACTTCAGATGTCAGTTCATACATATGCGTTCTATCTAAACATACATCTCATGTACATTAGAGCAAAATAAAACAGACAATGACATGTACACAGGAATACTCGGCTCAAAATGTCATATATAGATATATCAAAGAATGGGTCAGTACAAAAAAATGGGCGCTACTTGAGCGCAATCGATCAAAAATGATACATATGGTGCTGGCACACCAATCGATACATAGCCAGGGCTCAAAATCAAAAATTAGGCACAGAGCGTCTAACTCTATCTCGAACTCTCACCTTCAGGAGGAGCAGGAGGAGTAGTGGTGGCATATCCAGCCTGATAGGAGGTCGTGCACCTCCAGACTCTCGTGCATACTGAGAAAATTGCTGCACCTGCAATGTCTCATTTGGCATGGCACTGGTGTATGCAACATAATAATATGCAGCCCGAGTAGACTGGAAGTGGATCTCATCCTATGCCAGCTCCAACCTCTGCTCTGCAATCTTCATGCGCTCTCTCTAAAAATCCGTCTCTCGTTGTCACTCTACCAGCTGCGCATCCTGACTGCCAATGCAATCTACAAATCTCCCAACTATCAGGAGGCCACACAAACCTACTCTTGGTACCGCCATACTACATCATGTACCCTTCCTGCCGGCTGATCTGGCATGTCCTCATCAACCATCTCTGGTGCTTGCTACTGTGGAGGTGCCTGCTGTAGTGGAGGTACCTGTGGCTGAGGCACCTGCTGCTGTGGGACTTCCTACTGAGGGGCCTGCTCTCCTCTGCCTCCTCTGCCGACTATGTCTTGCACCACTGCCCCCAGCACCTGGGTCTGATCCCATCTGACGTGAGGGAATAGGTATCTGTTGTACCCGGTGCTGGACCTGTGGTGGCACCTGTGGCTGTGCCTGCTGCTGTTGGGGCACCTGTCCCTACCCTTGTACCTACCCTGCCATCCCTAGTGGATCTGTGAAGCATGGAAATGGATGGCTCATCAAAAATGCCTGATATGTAGGTGTCATCCCTGCATCTACTAACTCTGGCAGGTAGTCCCACTGAATAGCAGCAAAACTGTGGATATCTATCATGATCCATCCGTGGAGGCCATCCCCGCTCAATATCCCTCTGCACCCTGGCATAGGCACAGTACTCAGCTGAAATGTCCTGTGGTCAGCCATATTGCCGCCACACTCATGAGATCACGAATCTCTCTATGATTGATGTCATCTTGCCTGCCAGCGGTCGAGAACTAAACATCCAGGGTAGCTCTCTGGGGGCATCATCCCAGTCCTCTGTCTCTCTCTAGGGTCGCCATATAATAGACACCAGGTCATCAAGATGTGTCCGCCAGTGCTCAGTCTTACCCAGGTGGGCCTAGGTAATATGCCCTCGATATCTACAGATGTAGGGCTCCATGGGCTCTCGAGAATCCTCAAAAATCAGCCTACATACAGGGAGATGCTCGCAGGCCGAGATCTATAGAACATAAACACCCGCTACCATGGTCTTCTTCTCGTGGAAGATGACCTCATGCATCTCGTGAAAAAGATGGGCCAACATGCACTGACCCCACCCAAAGATCTCGGGTGCCTCAACCATCCTATGGAGCATGACACCCCATCCACACTCCAACCCATGCTATCCCCTGTCAGGACATAGGAAGCAACTCAAGAAAATACCCAGCACGGATGCCAACCTGTGTATGGGTCCATAGGTATGCATCAACTCATCCCAGCTGATGGCTCTGCCTCTCGATAGCTCTCTCCCGAATACAATGGAAAGTGCCTCTGTCCCTAATCGGGGCACTGTATCATAGACGACTCGGGCGCCGTGAAATGGGATCCTCAGTATCCTCCATATATCCTTTAGGGTAATCATCATCTCACCCATTGGCAAATGAAATGTGTTCATCTCCGAATGGAAACGCTCTACCAATGCAGTGAGAAGGCCGTGATTCACCATCACGGCTGGAATCCGGCATAGTGAAGACAAACCCAATCGGGCAATGTGTGCCCGATCTGCGTCATCCAAACTCCGCAATAACTCTCCATACGGCGGATAATGAGATCTAAATGACACGTCTCCGAAGACCTCCTGCACGCACAACAAAAAACAAACAAACAAACGATCAGTATCAAGTCAAAATGACGCATCAAAATGAAATGAAGTGCAATTTCTAAATGCAAAATCACAAAACTATCACGAAATTTTGCGCGAGATTCGTGAAATCTCATGTGAAGACATACAGTTCCATACGAAATAGTTCTTTCTTCACGCGAAGAATCTAGCCTTCGTGTGAAAAAAGATCTCCTTGCGTGAAGATAGATCTTCTCGTGCAAGAAAAGAGGTTCTTGTGCGAAACATGAATTGCCTCGCGCGAAGAATCTCCACTTTTGCGCGAAACCAAAATTGCCCCGCACCATGCGTGAAGAAATAGTGCATCCTATTTCTTCGCGTGAAGAAAGAAGATCTTCGCATGAGAAGAGATCGGTCTCGTGCAAAGAAAGATTTCACAAACCTAAAACATGCTAAAAACGTGCATAAATGAACTCGAAATGCGTGAAAACAAAAGTATGAAGATGGAAAATTGATGACTCACCAATGGTCCGTAGTCTGCTGGCCGACTGTGTCGTCTGGAGCACTCAAAATGATGATATCTCACATTCACTGCCATGTCTCTATCAGAGCTCAAAATCACTACAAGACAAAAGCACAAATGAATTGAAAATGACCCTTCAAGCCCTTATATAGGTGTTGACCAAATTTGTCAAAGTACTTGGATTTGTGCAAAAATCACACCCCTGGCTAATTGGACCGTTTTGGATCCATTTTCGAGATCAAATTCAAAATTTGACACACTTAAGAGCCTCAAAAATGCATTTTAAAATTTTGAGGATCACCGCGATCGAACGCTTGTGCAGCCCAAATTTTTTTGATCCTTTGTGATTCTTGGAATCCTTTCAACTTTACATTCTCCATATTTTCAAAATTCATTTTGAAAATAGTCAACTTAAGTCAACTGTTGCTGAATCTGGTCAACTTTTGGTCAAACTTGGTTTTTGCGACTTCGCAATCATTTCAAATCAACCCAATCTTTAGATCGTTCTAATCTCTTCTAGATTCTGCTGACATGATATACTGCTTCAAATCATATTTCTAGTGTGTCATCTTTCAATTTTGCTCCCGAGGGGGTAGGATGATTACATCATTGAATACTTAATGCTTGGGGCATCTTGTTCCCTTTTATCTGGCATCTTTGCCATCTATCACTTGGGGCATCTAATCACTCGAGGCATCTTGTTCCTTTCCATTTGGTATCTTTGCTATCTATCCTATCTTTTCATCAACTAATCAATCTTATAACAACTCTTTTTAGAGTTCGATGGATAGGTATTGGGATAGTCTAAACCCCGACTCTTGAGGATCAAGCCTCATTCTAGGGATGATTCTACGACTCATGATGGGACCTTGTTATCTATTTTCAATCTCAGGTATCTAGGTGTTTTATCTGGATCCTTGAAGGTTAAGCTCTGTTCTGGAGATAATCTTCTAAATACTTTCAATCTTAGGTATTTAGGTGTTCTATCTGGATCCTTGAAGATTAAACTCTGTTCTGAAGATAATCTTCTAAATGCTATCAATTTCAGATATCTAGACGTTCTGTCTGGATCCTTAAAGATTACACTTCGTTCTGGAGGTAGTCTTTTAAATGCTATCACTATTAGGTATCTAAGTGTTCTACTTGGATCCCTTAGGATTAAGCTCTATTCTAGAGATGGTTCTAAAAAGCTTATCAATTGGTCTCTATATCATCACCTTCAGAACCAATCTCATCTTTGCATCATGCTTTCTAATTTTCTTTGAATTGAACGTGCTGCTCGCACATTCATTCAAAGAGGGGCAAAATGTAATACCCCAAAATTGGCTCATTGTCATTATACCAATTCTAGTCTATTTTTGATAATTTCAAAGTCCTATTCTAATAGGCAATTCTCATTCTGCTATTCGCTACTTGACTTAATTGTCAGATGCAAAAAACCCTAATATGCATTCATCATATTTCTTACTTAATTCCTATAGTACGTACTCATATTAGTCGCATTAAACCTACTTGATTTAATTATAATTTAATTATTAAGTATTTATACTTTAATTAAATTAAATTATATCTTAAGGCTAATGTACTATGGAATTAAATTTATTTAATTTAATAAATACGCCTATCTTAATTAATTAAATGAAATTATTTAATTAAATGGGAAAGGTATTTCTAATTAATTAAAAGAAATTATTTAATTAAATGGAGTACTTACTTCTAATTAATTAAACAAAGTTATTTAATTAAATGGGAAGCCATTCCTAATTAATTAAATGAAGTTATTTAATTAAACAAAAGTGTCTCTAATTAATTAAAGATTATTTAATTAAATAGAAAAAGTAATTATGAGAGCATATCTCATTTTATTAAATTAAATATCTCAACAAAATCTCTCTTCAGTTTAAAAAGGGAAATTTCCAGTTCACTATTGATAAAAAATGAGTTAAATCAGTTAACTCCTTTTTCTACTCAAATTAAAATAGTTAACTCCTTATTTTACTCAAATTAAATCTGTTAACTCCCTTTAATTTGGGGATCTCCCTTTATGACTGAACCTCATCTTCAATCCTGACCGTTGATCCGAATTGATCTCAACTGTTGATGGATTTCAGGAAAGTCTATTTAAGAGACCCTCATCTCTTCATTTGGAGAGGATGAATTTGGAGAATTTGCATCAAATCGCTGCTGAAATTCATGCTCACATTTACTTACATTTCTTGCATACATTCTCATTCTTAGTTTAATCTCATTTTAGTTTAATCATGCATATGCTTAATCTAGTTTGCTTTATTTGTTCCTAGATTACATTACATCTTTCATTCTAGATTAATCTGCATACTCATTCTTAGCTTAATTTCATTGTCAAATCCTTCGTTCTTAGAGGGTTTGGTTGCCTGCACCTTGATTCTGAGGATATTAACAGGCAAAATCCCTTTAGATAGAAGGCAACAGGTCACTTTGCAGGTCAATTTTTAGATGAACAATCCAATGTTCATTCTGAGATGAATCCGCATGCAATGACCGTGTTGAAGTGTGTGTTTTAGCATAGGCCGCATTTTCACATATACAAGAAGGTGATGAATGGAAGACTGCTTTCAAGACAAAAGATGGTTTGTATGAATGATTGGTTATGTCTTTTGGTCTGACTAATGAACCTAGTACTTTCATGAGGTTGATGAATGAAGTTCTGAAAAGATTTTTGGGTAAGTTTGTGATTGTTTATTTGGATGATATTCTGATATTCAACAAGACTAAGGATGCACATCTTAAGCATATTAGACAAGTATTGCGAAGGTTGAAAGAGGAAAAGCTGCTGATTAATCTGAAAAAGTGTTCTTTTATGCAAGAGGAGATTGTGTATTTGGGATTTGTGATTTTAGTTAATGGATTGAGGATGGATCTTGAGAAGGTTAAAGCAATTTTGGAATGGCCTACACCTGAGAATGTGGGCGAGGTAAGATCATTTCATGGTTTGGCTAGTCTTTACAGAAAGTTTATAAAGAATTTCAGTGCTATATGCAATGCTATGACTGAAACAACGAGGGGAGATAAAAAGGAATTCAAGTGGACACATGGAGCTGATAAGATTTTTGAGACTTTGAAACAAAAGGTTGCTGAATTACCTGTATTGGCTTTACTTGATTTCAACAAAGTATTTCAAGTTGAATGTGATGCAAGTGGTAATGCAATAGGAGTTGTATTAAGTCAAGAAGGTAAGCATGTTCCTTTCTTTAGTGAAAAGTTGAATGATGCTAAAAGAAAATATTCTGTGTATGATCAAGAGTTTTATGCTATTGTTCAAGCATTGAAGAAGTGGAGACATTATTTGATGCCTAAGGAGTTTGTGTTGTATACTAATCATAAAGCTTTACAATACTTGGAAAGTCAACATAAATTGAATCAAAGACATATGAAGTGGGTTGAGTATTTGTAGAGTTTTACATTTGTGATCAAGCACAAGAGTGGAGTTACTAACAAAGTTGTTGATGCATTGAGTAGAAGACGTTCTTTGTTGACTGAAATGAAGGTTGAAGTTCTTGGTTTTGATGAGATGAAAGAGTTATATGATTCTGATCCTAATTTTTCTAAGGCATGGAGAGAGTGTAGAGCACCAAATCTAATAGATCACATAAGTAAGTATGATGAGTATTTCATTCAAGAAGGTATGTTGTTCAAAGGCATTCAGTTGTGTATTCCTAGAAGTTCTATGAGGTTGAATCTGATTAAAGAAAATCATAGTGGTGGATTAGTTGGACATTTTGGAATTGATAAGACATTGAGTTTTCTGAAAGAGAAATATTATTGACCAAAAATGTATAAGGATGTTCAAAAATTTGTAAAGAGTTGTGGAGTTTTTCAAGTTGCAAAAGGAGTGAGTCAAAATACTAGTTTGTATACACCTATTACTGTTCCTGAGAAACCTTGGACTGACATTAGTATGGATTTTGTTCTTGGATTGCCTAAAATAGTGAAAGGGTATGATTCCATATTTTTTGTAGTGGACAAATTTTCTAAGATGGCTCATTTTATACCATGTAAGAAGACATCAGATGTTGAACATGTTACTAAATTTTTTTTTAAAGAGATTGTGAGATTGCATGGATTACCAAGAAGCATTATTTTATATAGAGACAATAAGTTTGTTGGTTATTTTTGGAAGACTTTGTGAAAGAAGATGGGTACTAAATTGAAGTTTAGTTCTAGATTCCATCATCAAACAGATGGAAAGATAGAGGTTGTGAATAGAAGCTTGGGTAATTTGCTGAGATGTTTAATTGGGAATAAGTCGAGTAATTGGGACATGGTATTGGCACAAGCTAAATTTGCATATAATAATTTTGTGAATAGGAGTACAGGGAAGATACCTTTTGAGATTGTTACTGGAATGCATCATAGAGGTCTATCAAATTTGAGAGATGTTGCTAGTGAAGAAAAGAGAAGCGCTGTAGGAGAAGAATTTGCTAATTTCATGGAATCTTTGCATAAGGAAGTGAAGTTGAGGTTGGAACAAAGTAATCAGAAGTATAAAAGAATGCCAATCAGTCTAGAAGACACCATGATTTTCAAGTTGGTGATGAGGTGATGGTTCATCTAAAGAAAGGAAGATTTCCAGTTGGAACATATAGCAAGCTGAAGATGAAGAAATTTGGACCTTGTAAGATCTTGAAGAAGTTTGACAGTGGTAATGCTTATGAAGTTGAGTTACCTGATGACATGGATATATGTCCTATATTTAATATTGCTGATTTGTATAAGTATCATGAATCAAAGGATGAAGTTGTTATACTAGATGATTATCCTAAGAAATAGATTGAGGAAGTTGAACAGATATTGGATCAGAGAGTTGGCAAGAGTACAAGAGGAAAAGATTACTATGAATATTTGGTGAAGTGGAAGAACAGACCTATTGAAGATGCTTCATGGATTTCTCAATGTGAGTTGGATTCAGCTCAGGTTGGGACATCTCAATGATTCAGGAGAATCATTTCTTTCAACCCCGATTGTCTGATGTAAGAGCATCCTAGGTTGCCTTGTTATCTTGCTCATTTTGTTCACCTAGTAGTTCCTTCATGTGCCTAGTAACCCTATTTTCCTTCATGAGCCAATTTACTATAGCATTTCTTCATGTGCTAAGTTACCCATTGTATGTCGAGTGTTTCTTAATGTATCGAGTTACTCAGTGCATGCTGAGTGTTTCTTCATGTGCCAAGTTACCTAGTGTATGCCAAGTGTTTCTTCATGTGCCGAGTTACTCAGTGTATGCCGAGTGTTTCTTCATGTGCTGAGTTACTTAGTGTATGCCAAGTGTTTCTTCATGTTTCAAGTTACCCAATGTGTGTCGAGTGTTTCTTCATGTGCCGAGTTACCTAGTGTATGCCGAGTGTTTCTTCATGTGCCAAGTTACTCAGTGCATGCCGAGTTACCCAGTGTATGCCGAGTGCCAATTTTGGAAAGCTTTCTTTTGTCGAGTAATCTATGTCTAGTTCCTATTTGGACCAACTTTTCTCGCATTTAATTTTGGGATAGGTAGTTATATTTGCTGAGAGCTGACTTGTGGCTTCTCTATATTCTAGAATGTTCTGTAAGCCATTTTGGCAAGTATATATAGAGTATTTAGGCTTAGATTTAGGTAAGTTTTTGGAAGAAGAAGCTTCAGAGAGAGAGCAGATTAGGGAGCAGAACTAAAAGTGTGAATTTGCTATTGGATCTTTGTAACTGAATGTATTGTAATTGGCTGTAACCTAGAAGGCCTCACAAATGGGCATGTATGAAGATATTTTGATGAATCAATAGAAATATTTTCTCTTCTTTCTCCTTTTTTTGTTGTTCTTTATGTTCGTTTCTGTTGTGTGAACTCTTGCAGGGTGGTTTGGATAGTTGGGTGAGCATTTGGCCCTAGTTATTCATCCTTTTTGACTGCATCATGAACTAGTTAGTGTATGCTGAGTTACTGTAGCTCTAATGGATGTCGAGTTACTGTAGCTCCTAGTGGATGCCGAGTTACTGTAGAAATCTTGTGTTGACTGAGTGTTCCTTAATGTGCCGAGTGAACCTGATAGTGCCAAGTTTTCTAGTAGATGCCAAGTGTTCATGTATGTGGCAAGTGCAAGTATTGGTCTTGGTTTTGTTCATGCTGAGTCGTCTGTGAAGCCAACTTTTGGCATTTAAACTATGTATGGGTATTTAATTTAGTGTTGTAGCCGACTTGTGGCTTGACCTCTATTTAATGTAAGGGATTTAATTTAGTTTGTAATGAGCTAGGCTAACTTGTGGCTTAGTTGAGTATAAGTAAGGGTTTTTGTGGAGTCTTTAGGCAATAATTATTTATTTCCAACTTGGGGAAGGCGATGAAGTATAGATGTGAATTTTTAAGAGCTAGGGTTGCAGCTTGAGAACTACAAGATTTCTTGGTGGACCTGAGGGTACAAGTGTGGATTCTTCATGGTTCTCTTATCCAATTGTGGATCTGGACTAGCTAGAATTGAGTTTGTAAGTGGATCTTGTTAGATCTTGCAGAACTAATTTTGTAATTGCTATTGTATTTGGCTCTAACCTAAAAGGCTTTATAGTCGGGCATATTGCATTTAATAAATTATATCTGTGAATAAATTATTGTGACTTGGCTTCAAATCTTGCATTGTTGTTTCTCTTTCATTGTGTGGTTATTTGCTAGGGGCTAGGATGTAGTGTCTCTCCCATTTGACTTCTGCAAGTCATCCTGATGGATGCAACCTTGTTGATCTTTCGTTGAGATGGGATCATGATTATGACCATCAGTGGTCTACACCATTGAGGTGATTTGATGTATATTTCTACATCAGTTGCTTTGATTATGCTTATGGCTAATTTATGAGATTATGATGTGATTTATGGTTCACTAAGGTTTGTGCTAGTGGTTACCAGGATCAATGTGGTATCATGAGGTTGTTCTGTGATTACCCTGAGATGTGTGCAAAGATTGCAATGTGTACCATTGCCATGCTACATTGGACTAGGTTCCTGTAGCAGTGGTTTGTCATGTTTATGACTATGTTCACTTATGTGTTTTAAGTGCCTTTTTGTTGTTCTTTAGTCGACCTTTATTAAATGCTTAAATGATTAGAAATGGATTGTCCATTTGGATTATTTGGTTATGTGCTGTGGACATTTACCTTGTTGTATTTTGATATGAGAGATATTTGTTACTTATGTTATGTTTTACATTTGAGAGGACTTGAGGGTCAGATGTTATACTTTGATTTCATTATCATAGATGTTAGACTACTATGTTGTTTATTTGATCATTTTGCATGATGATGTCATTTTGAGATGATTGTGTATTTTTGATGATATCTGGTTATCTGGTACTTGGACATACCTCTGATTATGTTATCTGATGGATTTAATGCTATC
The DNA here is from genome assembly GCA_028749045.1 of Cupressus sempervirens. Lineage (NCBI taxonomy): Eukaryota > Viridiplantae > Streptophyta > Pinopsida > Cupressales > Cupressaceae > Cupressus > Cupressus sempervirens. The sequence continues at coordinate 83,628,024 of CM053787.1, read as the reverse complement.
ATTATTTACTTCATTCTTGCATTGTTATGCTTTATGCGAATGTGAGCGATGTAAATAGATTATTTTGATATAATTAAATAAATGATTAAATTAGGTGATTTAATGCATCTATTGCTTCAGCTATGTTATTACATGCAATTGCACTTGATCATGTTGTTTAGTGTGCAGGATTTATATCCCTGGTAGTGGCACATGGAGTTAGTGATTCAACCATTCATATTTTACCAATGTCATCCTTGTATGGTTGATGTATCCTTAATTAAATATTTAAATTAAACCTTTTGGTGATTATTAAATTCGAACACATTTGCATTATGTGATTAGACCAGTGAGCGTGTCCATGCATTTAGAGTTTTGCATTGTCGCTAAAGTTGTTAAGGTGATTTCTGTGTTTTTGTGTTTTCAGGCCTTTTAATTGACTTATTTTAATTTTTGGTAGCTTTGCCATAGATGAATTCCTATTTCTAGGAATAGCCTACTTTTGTTTGGGTCAATTCAGGGTTTAACTAGGTTGGCTAGTTATTTGTCCTAATCAAAAATATCCAAGAAGGGATTTAATTCCTCACTTCTCACTTTTGAATTAGAAAGTTGGAGAGTAAAACCCAAAATCTTCTTGATGAGGATTTACTATTTTGTTCATTGTGGGAGCTACGGGTGTGGGATTGTTGCGAGGTTGAGCTTGTTGGATCTAGCTTGGAGAAACCTTGGATTGTCGAGATTTTTAGCTACTTCTACGAGCTATTTATTTTATGGTTCAGATTCCCATTTTGCCCTTTTGGATGTGAGGTAAGGCTTTCTGTTTTATTTTTTCTACTCCATCTCTACTTCTTTTTTTGGTAGCTATTTGTTTGGAGGTTGAGAACTAGTGTTCTCCTCTGTTTCTATGTGCTAGTTCTACCCGGTTGGGTGGGTACAAACATTTCCCTATTTTTCGGGATAAGGGTTTGGGGTTTTGCACCGTTATGCTATTTTTTTTGCATACAATGTTTGAACATAATTATTTTTATTTTTTGGGGTTTTTTGTAGCCAAAGGCCAAATGGGTTTTAATTTCAAAATTTTTCCAAAATTTAGAATTTTACCTTGTTTTGCGTGCCACCCTACTTTCTTAGGTTTTCTTGGCACAAGTTGGGTCATGGACTTGGATTGTCCATTTGGATATTAGTCAGACCTGTGTTGCACTTTTAGGTTGCTTTGGGATGCGCATTGCACTGGTACTCCTGACTTTGTGTTTGGTTGAGTGATTTGATTTTATACATGTTGTTATGGTTTCTTTTGGATCTTTGCTTTTGTTTCGTAGACACTAGGATTCATGTAGAATCCATACTCCTGGATTGAGGCTAGTTGAGTGAGTTCATGATTTTTGGTCTTGTTACATCATTGAGATTCGTGTAGAATCCATACTCCTAGATTGAGGTCGATAGAGTGATTTCATGATGTATGGTCTTATTGATTCTTGGGATTTGTGTAGAATCCATCCTCTCAAGTTATTTTTAGTTGAGTGATCTTTTGCATTGTGTTCTCATCTAGTCCTTGTGTTATGATCTTCGTGATGGTGGTGCGCCACACATGAGTATGTGTGCATATATTTGTTGGGTGACTTGCGAGGCCCGATCTTCCATGGGTTTGCCGAAAGTTTTGATCATTGGGGTTGAGTTGGGAATATGCATGCCCATGGGCACTTGTCATAGGATGAGCATGGGTAGGGTAGGGTAGGATATGGAGGGGGCTTCTATCATGCATTTTGGTATCCATTTCTCATTTGACTAAAGAATTTTTTATATAAGTGATAACTAAATAAAATGTGTAAATGGTAATAAAACTTAAGATAATAAAATGTGTGAGCACTCGATTAAGTTCGAGGACACAATGTGTGAGCACCCATTTAAGTTTGAGGACATATGATCTAAGCTTGGGCTTGTTGATGCCAAGTGACTCTCCATGATGTCAGCCCCTACTTAGTAGCCTATTGAGTGTTTGACCAGGACCTATACTGCTTGCATTGTCTTAGGTTCTTGGTTACAACCATCATATTGTCTAGCGTGAGTGTTAGCCATGGATGTTGTTTTGTGTGTTTGTGGTTGAATCATTATCTCCATCAGCATGGTAGGTGTGGACCTACAGGTGCCATGTGCTTGCGAGGCATAGCTACCTTCACCACTGCTAGGGATTGATGTATAGAGATGATCTTTTATCCTAGTGTGACCGTTGTTGGATGTTTTCACTTGATACTTCGGGTTTTAGAGTATGATTTCTTGTGATTTATGCTTTCATTGGAATGCTTGGATATCATGTTTAGATGTTGTTAGTTTCTTTGATGCAATCCCATGTTATGATGTTTAGCATATGACTAGATGATGAGAATTTATATATTGGATTATCTATTGCTTATTGGTTTAGGATGTTAGATTTCCTTATTATGATGATTAGCATGTGATAGGTGATGTTATCTACTTGTAGGATTATCTTATGCTTTACTACTAGCATGTTAGATTTCCTTATGCTTATATTGTAACATATTTTAGTAGTGATGTCCCTATTACGATAGTACCGATGATCTGGTCGGTGGCTTGGGATGTTACACATGGGGTATGGCTAAGATCCATGATGATCTTATGATGCTATTGACATTTGGGAGGAACTACGTACTTAGTTTGGTTATTTAGTTATTGTGATGTTATTTTTGTACATTGTGATGTTGTTTATGTTCACTATGATGTTACCTTCATTACATTCTATTATTTCTATGATTTAGATGGATAGATGTTCCTCTTTCTTGTTCCTTGGCATATTGTTGATTATGCACTCGAGTGTTCTCTCCTCGATCTATGTGGATCCAGTACTCCCCAGTGTGGTGGTTTGTTTCCTCATTTTAATCCTTAGAGTAGTTTTCTTGCTTTCTTGGGTGACCATGTGTCAGCATGGTGCCATACAAAATTGTATCATATGCCCATTAAAATTGTATCATGCATCCCTTGAATCTATTGCACTCCTCTTGGAGAAATATCATGTGATACTTTCTAGTATCACACCTCCTTGTAAGAAATATCGTACGATACCCTTAAAGTATTGCATGCCTTTGAGAGAAGTATTTCCCAATCCCTAAAAGTGTCACCCTCCTTCCTTAGGAATGTCACGCGATACTTTCTAGTGCTGTATTAAAGTATCACCTAGATTTTTGCAAAAACCTATGTAGGCGGGCAGTGGGCACTTTTTGGTTTTATCCAAACTTTTTGGGAGTTGTTTAGGGGTACCCTCTTAGGTGTTCTTCAGTCTTTGGTGTCACATTTTGAATTCAGAATGTGTTCGATTCAAATTCAATCATGCATTCTTTTTCATTAGTTATTTTGGTCAGTAGTGGCGTTTGGAGATTTGTTGGTTGTTGGGATGGTAGTTAAGTCTTTCGTTGCGATCTTTGTGATCCTTGGATGATGTTGTCATGTGAATTCATACTTGTAAAACAAAATATTTTGGCTTGTATTTCATCCTTATTTCCAAGGATCTTTGGGTGAGGCATTACATCTGGTATCAGAGCCCATGTTCAAACATTGGGATCTTTGTGTATATGTTGCCCTTATTGTTGTTGCTGCGTTGGTTAAGTTTGAATGTCTTGGTGAAGAGCTCGTGATTTTTTGTTGCTTTAGTGTCTACTTGGGATGGACTTGCTTGTCCAGTAGATGCAACTAGATCTATGTGAGGAGAAGGAAGTGAGTCTTCCTAGTTTTGTAGATGGAATCGATGTGCCTTTGTTTGGTTGGTTGCGTGTGTGACCTTTTTGGATGGAACCACTGATTGGTGTCCATGTGTTGGCTTTGAGTGCCTCTTTTGTTTCTCCTTGTGGAGAAAGGTGCATTGTTTCCATGTTTTCTCCTTATTGTAAGTTAATAAATGAATCTTATTTGTGATTCTTGTTTTGTCATTATAGTAATGAAATGGTTCCTTTCATTGAGAAATGAGTGTTTATTGTGAATCATTTCAAAGAAGTAGGTCTTGCATTATATCCTTGGGTTAATGACTTAAGTCCCCAATCTGATTACTTCTTAAGCTTATGGAAAATTGTATTAATTTGATGGATATGTAATTGTTGCATTGTATGGAAAATAATTAAAGAAATTATTGTTGTCTACATATTCATGAGGTTACTGATGGTATATTGCTTGATGTGTGTGAGTGTGTTCTCTAACATTGCTAGGATGATGTATTCCTAAGCATTATGTGGTGATTTATCCCTCTCGTGTGACTATCCTCAGTCATCACATGTAATGTGATTTGATTGATGCCTTATTTTATTTGGCTGGAGGTACTTTCCTCATGTTGTTGGGCTAGCATTGATTTTCAGTATTTTTCCTCTCGTGGAGTAGTCATCAAATTTTCTCGATCGCTCTCTTTTGTGGCTATTGTCACACTTGGATTATTTTTGAAATGAGCTCTTTTGTGATTTATTGTTGGAATTGACAATTTCCCCATTTGGTATTTTTGTTTTGGTTCTTGATGACTATTCTGAATGTGTTTTAACTATTGCCCAATTGTGTGTTGTGACTCTACCATGTTCATCTCAAACCTCTAGTAGTACGTATAAGGGATAATATCATAGAGAACATACTAGTGTGTTTGTAGTAATTGAATGGTTTAAATGGTGATTAAACTTAATATTGTTCTGGAAAGAAAATTGAAAAGATATGTACTTATTTTATGAAAAGTGGCTCTTGAATGCTTGCTTTGAAAACCTTTTAGTTTCATTGTGCATATGTCATGTTTAATTAATGAAATTATGAAAGAGAAGTAATGATGGTTTTAGTGTGTGGGTTACCTTTCATTCCATGTCTTATGTTGTTATGGGCTGAGACTATTATTTTGCCTATGTGCTTTTTTCTTTAGTGATGACTCAAAATCTTAGGTCTTAGGAATCTCTTAGCTCCATCATGTCATAGGCCTCATCGATATCTTTCTAACACTTTTGAATGGAGTCAATCCGAGTTTGGACATGGAAGTTATGGCCTCCGGAGTGAAGGAAATTTTTGTGCTAATTTGAAATTTCGTGTGAGAAACTGGTGATCATGCACTTTGTTGCTTGGTTTGGTGAGAAACTTCGTGTGAGATTGTGCTAATGCAAGATTTTTCCTAGGGAACAATTAGCAACTCTTTCACACTTTTGAAGGTGCAAATTGATGTTCCAAGTACCCTTTATCAAGTAGAGGCCAATTCAATCGTGACTCATCATGTTTATGGCCATTGAAGAAGTTTAACTTTCATGTTATTCATAATGGAAGAGTTATCTAGTCTTCATAATCTACGAGGTACTTGTTGGGATTCATACTTGGGTTTGTGCTCTTCCTATAGCACCGACCCACCTCTAGTGAGGTGAAGTGTGGTTTGTGAGCGTTTCTTGCTTGAGGTTGATGTTGCCTTTTCATTTGGGAGTGACTCAATTATTTGATGAGTCTATATTCTCCTTTTGGATGTTTACTTTGGCGCATCTCTGTATTCTTTTCTCTCTTGAGAGAGTGGGCTAGTGTGGTTATGCCACTAGCTCAATTAGTGTTTTTAGATGAGTATATTGATGGTTGGTGGAATTGTGAGTTCCCTAATGTATTTTGGCCTAATTTAGTGCAGAGTTTGAGAGAGATTCCCTCTTAGTCATATGCTTTGTAGTCTCCTTCTCTCTAACCTTGTATCTTTTAGAGGATTGTCTTAGTCAAGTTGTTCTTGGGCAGTTGGCTTGAGGCTAGAGATTGAGTTTAGTAGTAAGTTGGGTGTAGTACTCCCAACATGGTGCTCGAAGGACATGGTATCATTGGGCACATGTTACCATCTTATGAGTTGGTATGTAGATATTACATGATTGTGTCCACTGATGAAAGTCTTTGGAACCTTGTGGAAAGGTGATATCTTGTTTGGTTGGGTTATGTAACCCTAGTTCCCAGTGGTAGTTGAGCTTTTGTACCTTGGAGAGGCATTGTGCTCCAAGGCTTGGTGGTGAGTAGTCTTTTGGAGTGTAATTTTGTTAGTAAACCGTCATCCTCTTTGTTCAAAGGGTGAGTTAATGTGGATTCAAAGATACTCATGTGTGACATGATAGTATTCTTGGGAATTTTGGGATGGTTATTCCCCATGATTCCAACTCTTGTTGGAGGTGCGTCATGTTTTGACTGAATTTTGTGGTCACGTGGTGGGTGCATGTTTAGTTGGGCACTTGTGGATGAGGTAGAGTGGGATTTTACTTACCTTGTATTGTTGACTTTATGGCTAGATGGGTTTTCCTAGCACATAGAAGGTTCCTTGTTGGAGGACCTTGTGTCAGTGTGACACCTATTCTCTTATGGTTGACCTATTTGGGGGTTGACGTGATGGTTTGAGAATGTTGGAGTGATTTGATTTGACTTGTGGGGAGTTGTTGAGTCATTCCTATTGCTCGGTTTTGATTTTTGGTTCCTGATATGTTTTGGTTTCTATTCTTGGATTGTAGGCTTCTAGGAGTAAGCCTAGTCTTTGGAGAGGATGATGTAGTGCCTCTCCCATTTGACTTCTGTAAGTCATCTTGATGGATGCAACCTTGTTGATCTTTTGTTGAGATGGGATCATGATTGTGACCATGAGTGGTCTACACCATTGAGGTGATTTGATGTATGTTTATGTATTAGTTGCTATGATTATGCCTATGGCTGATTTATGAGATTATGATATGATTTATGATTCATTGAGGTTTGTGTCATTGGTTACTAGGATCAATGTGGTATCATGAGGTTGTTCTGTGATTACCCTAAGATGTGTGCAGAGATTGTACTATGTGCTATTGCCATGCTACATTGGAGTAGGTTCCTGTAGTAGTGGTTAGTCATATTTACGACTGTGTTCACTTATGTGCTTTAAGTGCCTTTTTGTTTTTCTTTAATCAACCTTTATTAAATTCTTAAATGATTAGAAATGGATTGTCCATTTAGATTTTTTGGTTATGTGCTGTATACATTTACCTTGTTATATTTTGATCTAAGAGATATTTTTTACTTATGTTATGTTTTACATTTGAGAGGACCTGAGGGTCAGATGTTATACTTTGATTTTAGTATCATAGATGTTAGAATACTATGTTGTTCAGTTGATCATTTTGCATGATGATGCCATTTTGAGATGACAATGTGTTTTATGATGATATTTGGTTATCTGGTATTTGGACATACCTCTGATTATGTTATGTGATGGATTTAATGCTATAGTTATTTACTTCATTCTTGTGTTGTTATGCTTTATGTGAACACAAGTGATGTAAATAGATTATTTTGATATAATTAAATAAATGTTTAAATTAGGTGATTTAACGCATATATTTTGTCGGCTATGTTATTATATGCAGTTGCACTTGATCGTGTTGTTTAGTGTGCAAGATTTATATCCCTGGTAGTGGCAAATGGAGTTAGTGATTCAGCGATTCATATTTTACCAATTGTCATCCCTGTATGGTTGATGTATCCTTAATTAAATGTTTAAATTAAACCTTTTGGTGATTATTAAATCCAAACTCATTTTCATTATGTGATTAGACCAGTGAGCGTGCCTGTGCATTTAGAGTCTCACATTGTCGCTAAAGTTGTTAAGGTGATTTCTGTGTTTTTTGGGTTTTTAGGATTTTTAATTGATTTATTTTAATTTTTGGTAGCTTTTCCATAGATGGATTCCTATTTCTAGGAATAGCCTGTTTTCGTTTGGGTCGATTCAGGGTTTAACTAGGTTGGCTAGTTATTTTCCCTAACTGATTATTCACTTGAAAAGTGAATAAATATCCAAAAAGGGATTTAATTCCTCACTTCTCACTTTTGAATTAGAAAGTTGGAGAGTAAAACCCAAAATCCTATTGATGAGGATTTACTGTTTTGTTCATTATGGGAGCTACGAGTGTGGGATCGTTGTGAGGTTGAGCTCGTTGGATCCATCTTGGGGAAACCTTGGGTTGCTGCAATTTTTAGCTACTTCTGCAGGTTATTTATTTTATGGTTCAGATTCTTGTTTTGCCCTTTTGGCTGTTGTAGACACCTAAATCTGATTACATCACTTAAGTAATCCTATTTAGTCATCTCCTAAGGCATTACTAATTAAGTATTTAATATTTAATTAATCTATTTTCATCCCCTAGTTAATTAGTTAATTTAATTAACTATAGTCCAATAGATAAAATCAAATGATCACCCAAAATCAATTTATCAATTAAATCCCTATTTCTCTATTAAATTGAATAAATCCTCAAATCTATTCAATTTAATTCCATATCCTCATTTTATTAAATAAACCATTTAATAAAATATCTAAAATCCTAAAAGCCTCCTTAAACCCTATCCTAACCCCTAATCCAACCCATTCACACATACTAACCTCACTTAGCCACCTAACTAACCCATCTCATCAAATCTAAGCCACTTGCCCCCTAATCCCCCTCTAATCCAAGCCTAATCCTCACTCTAACCATGTGCACAACCTTAATCCTAGGTTAAGAATTCCTAACCCAAGCCAAAGTCAAGACTTCCACCCACCTCCCATTTTAATATACAAACAAAGACTTCATCCTCCATTTTATAGTCAAAACTTCCACCCACCAACCATTTTAATATTCAAACAAAGACTTTATCCTCCATTTTAATATTCAAACAAAGACTTTACCCTCTATTTTAATATTCAAACAAAGACTTAACATCCTCTTTTAATATATTCAAATAAAGACTTGACCTACCCAAACCACTTGCCTCTTAATCTCATCCTAAGCTAAGCCTAATCCCTTCCTTAAGCATATGCACAACTTTAACCAAGGGTTAAGAAAGTCTTAAACCAAACCAAAGTCAAAGTTACACCCTTATTCTTGCATTCCTATTCAAGAGCCTTAAAGGTTCTTTAAAGACTTTGTATACCTATTTTCCACACTCATCCCCCACTTTTCTTCCCTCATAACTTCCTCTAACCACCTATCTTGACCATCTTCCCTGTCCAATCCCTTTGTGACACTTGTCACAAGGCTAGAGCTTTGAAGAAGCACAATCCATGTGCTCTCTTCTCCTTGCATCCTAGCCCTCCTTAACCAATTCCCCTTTCTTGCATCCTAACCCTCCATCTCAGTACCCCTTGGCCTATAAATAAAACCCTCTCACTTTACAAATATCATCCACTTCTATGCTAATGTTATAATGCTATTTTGAGAGACTAAGGACTATCAAAATACCATCATAATGGAAAAATTCATCCACAAATTCATTTTGAATCATATCCTCCATTGAAGATTGAGAAACGTCATTGAGCACACATCACATCTTATGGACACATCTACGCATCAAAGGGAAGATTGCTTGGTTTAAGAGGTTTGCACATTCTTAGGCTACTTTTGTAGTTTAATTCTCTTTTGTCTAATCATATATGTGAGTTAAATCTATTGTTTTGAATGTTTTGGTTATCCATTGTATTCCTTTAAGCACTGGTTTTACAACTCTATAGCTGTGAGGTACGGCTTTCCTATTTTATTGTTTCTACTCTCTTTCTACTTCTATATTTGGTAGCTATTTTTTTGGAGGCTAAGAACTAGTGGTCTCCTCTGTTCCTGTATGCTAGTTCTACCTCGTTGGGTGGGTATGAACATTTCCCTATTTTTTGGGATGAGGGTTTGGGGTTTTGTACCATTATGTTGGCCATTTTTGTATACGGTGTTAGAACTTAATTATTTTTGGATTTTTGGGGGTTTTGCACCCAAAGGCCAAATGGGTTTTAATTTCAAAGTTTTTCCAAAATTTGAGGTTTTTACCTCATTTTGTGTGCCACCTTGCTTTCTCTGATTTTCTTTGCACAAGTTGGGTCATGGACTTGGATTATCCGTTTGGATATCAGTCAGACCTTTGTTGCACTTTTATCTTGCTTTGGGATGCGTGTTGCACCTGTACTCCCATTTTTGTGTTTGGTTGAGTGATTTGATTTTATACATGTTGTTATGGTTTCTTTTGGATCTTTGCTTTTACTTCGTGGACACTAGGATTCGTGTAGAATCTGTACTCCTGAATTGAGGCCAGTTGAGTGAGTTGATGATGTTTGGTCTTGTTGGATCATTGGGATTCATGTAGAATTCATAATCCTAGATTGAGGCCTATAGAGTGATTTCATGATGTATGGTCTTCTTGATTCTTGGGATTTGTGTAGAATCCATCCTCCTGAGTTGTTTTCGGTTGAATGATATTTTGCATTGTGTTCTCATCCAGTCTTTGTGTTATGATCTTTGTGATGGTGGTGCGCCACACATGAGTATGTGTGTGTACATTTGTCAAGTGACTTGCGAGGCTCGATCTTCTGTGGGTATGCTGAAAGTTATGATCACTGGGTTTGGGTTAGGAATATGCATGCCCACAGGCACTTGTCATAGGATGAGCATGGGTAGGGTAGGGTAGCATATGGAGGGGGCTTCTTTCATGCATTCTGGTGTCCATTTCCATTTGACTGAAGAATTTTTTATATAAGTGATAACTAAATAAAATGTGTGAATGGTAATAAAACTTAAGATAATAAAATGTGTGAGCACTCGATTAAGTTCGAGGACATAATGTGTGAGCACCTATTTAAGTTTGATGACACACAATCTGAGCTTGGGCTTGTCGATGCCAAGAAACTCTCCATGATGTCAAACCCTACTTAGTAGCCTATTGAGTGTCTAACCAGGACCTTTACTCCTTGCATTGTCTTAGGTTCTTGGTTATAGCCATCATACTGTCTAGCGTGAGTGTTAGCCATGGATTTTATTTTGTGTGTTTGTGTTTGGATCATTATGTCCATCAGCATGGTGGGTGTGGACCTACGGGTGCCACATGGTTGGGAGGCATAGCTACCTTCACCACTGCTAGGGACTGGTGTACATAGACGATCTATTTTCCTAGTATGACCATTGCAGGATGTTTTCACTTGATACTTTAGGTTTTGGGGTATGCTTTCTTGTGATTTATGCTTTCATTGGAATGCTTGGATATCATGTTTAGATGATGTTAGTTTCTTTGATGCATTCCCATATTATGATGTTTAGCATATGACTAGATGATAAGAATTTATTTATTGGATTATCTATTGCTTATTGGTTTAACTTGTTAGATTTCCTTATTATGATGATTAGCATGTGATAGGTGATGTTATCTACTTGTAGGATTATCTAATGCTTTAATACTAGCATGTTATATTTCCTTATGCTTATATTGTAGCATGTTTTAGTAGTGACATGCCTATTATGATAGTACCAACAATTTGGTCAGTGGCTTGGGATGTTACGTGTGGGGGATGGCTAGGATTCATGATGGTCTTATGATGCTATTTACAGTTGGGAGGAACCACATGCTTAGTTTGGTTGTTCAATTATTGTGATGTTGTTTTTGTACCTTGCGATGTTGTTTATGTTCACTGCAATGTTTCCCTCAGTACATTCTATAATTTCTATGATTTAGATGGATAGATGTTACTCTTTCTTGTTCCTTGGTATATTGTTGATTATGGACTCGAGTTTTCGCTCATCGATCTATGTGGATATGGTACTCCTCAGTGTAGAGGTTTGTTTCCTTGTTTTGACCCTTAGAGTAGTTTTCTTGCTTTCTTGGGTGACCATGTGTTAGCATGGTGTGATACAAAATTGTATTGCATGCCCATTGAAATTGTATCGCGTGTCCCCTCATTCTATTGCATGCCTCTTGGAGAAATATACCGTGATACTTTCTAGTATCACATCTCCTTTTAAAAATTGTCATACAATACCCTTAAAGTATCACATGCCTTTAAGAGAAGTATCACCCAGTCCCTGAAAGTGTTGCCCTCCTTAGGAATGTCGCGCGATACTTTCTAATGCTTTATTAAAGTATCACTTAGATTTTTGCAAATACCTATATGGGCGGGCAGCAGGCACTTTTCGGTTTGATTTGAACTTTTTGGGAGTTGTTTGGGGTACTCTCTTAGGTGTTCTTTAGTCCTTTGGTGTCACATTTTGAATTCAAAATGTGTTCAATTTGAATTCAGATATGTGTTCTTGATTATCGATCATTTTGGTCAATTGTGGCATTTGGAGATTCATAGGTTTTTGGGATGGTGATTAAGTCTTTCGTTGCGATCTTTGTGATCCTTGTATGATGTTGTCATGTGCATTCATACTTGTAAAAAAATAATATTCTGGCTTGTATTTCATCCTTGTTTCCAAGGATCTCTGGGTGGGGCATTACGTAGGACATCTTTTTTGGGGATTCTCCTACCTTGCATGACATCATTTTGTATTGTATTATTGTGGACATGGTTAGAGGATGTAGTCTTGATAAGGATAGAGTAGAAGATGACATTGGGATTAGATTGAGAACTTCAAAGGAACCATATTGACAAAGAATTTCCTCTATCGGCTAGTTCAGTACTTGGGATATGTTATCCTAGAGCTCTGCTTTGTGTAACAATTCTAAAGTAATTTGGGTAGTGGGTTTGGTTGTCTTCTTTATTGTTCTTAACAGGGCTAGAATCTTTTGAAAGGGATTCAAAGTTTCCTAGCAGGGACTCACATGTACTGATTGTATGTAATTGGCTTCTAATAGGGTCATATCCTCTTAAAAGAAACTTTTATATCAGTATATCATTTTTTGGGTACTATCCCCATTGGGGTTTTGTCTCTGATCAAGGGTTTCCTTAGTTAACAAATTATTGTGTCATTGTGTATGTTCTATCTATTTAAAATTTTCACTTTATTGATTATTGAAGTTGGATTTGATAAATTAAGGTTAAATTAGATTAAGCATACAGTTGATTCGTCCCTCCCCCAACTGTATTGGCAAACTTTACTTTTTAGCATTATCCTCTTTATAAGCTTTGGGTATAAGTTTTTCAAGTCCATAAAAATTAGTTAAGAGCTTCATCCATAATTTACTTCACTATTATATCCCCACCTTGATGATGATGGATCATTGAATTGTACTAAAATATTCGTAGATTTACTTACACAATTAAATTTGAAAATGCTAGATTTAACATTAAATGCATTGCAAGCGTATCGCTACACATTTGGATGGTGTTTTTACATACCCAATTACTCCTCCTTATCTTGTGGTATATGAGAGACATTTTGAAGATATGTATAGTTAAAATCACATGACTAGCCTTCAACATCTTTTAGTTCACAAATGTAACTCGGCTATATTTCAACATCATCTTCATGTTCTTGTACAATTCCTCATTTCTTTTTTATGGAATTGCTCATAATTGTCTTAAGAGGATTAAATTCAATTCTGTTTTCACCTGTATGTTGATTGAGAAAGCATTTAGTAGGGATCACATTCAAATTGTTGTTATGCTTGGTGAGCACACTTTTACATTTACATAAAGTATTGGAAAGATATTTACATAAGATGACCCTCACGATTAGAGATCAAACTTTATATTGATGTACAAAGAGAAATCATTGAGATGAGGGATACATAGACTTTTATTTACATTGTTTAATTACATTACCTCTACAAATAGATTCACAAAATTTGCCCAAGGATATTACTTTGATGATTTGGAACTGTCATGACTCACTTTTTAACATGTTATTTATTAAGACATGTTATGAGTTTGACTCTTAGACTATGTTTGACTATGTATGGCTCGACTTGAGTCGAATGCTTTTATATTTTGTTTAGACTTTATTAGTTGATGTTATTAGATGGATAAATTTGAAACTTGCTAGTCATTATCGTGATATTGTTTTATGTTTTACTTTATAGGTTAGCGACATGATGGATATTGCATAGTTATATTTACAAGTTGCTATCTTTTTATTTTATTGTGTAAAATGGATGATTTAAAATCACGCTTCAAATTTGTTTGTATATGGCAGTTGAATGCTTAAAATCCATATTATATAAATGTTGAGGAAATCATGAATTATGATATAAGATTTCTTGTCTATTTTATTATTTGATGTAATCTTATTAATATGGTTGATAGTACTGATGCGTTGAAATGTTTAAGGTTGTCAGTGTGTAGGTACTAAAGGCAGAAGAGTGGTTGAGGTAGAGGAGTTTAGCTCCTCAACAGGGTTGGCCTAAAATTTGTATGGTGTAGTCACACACACATACACAGTTATTTTATTTTGTATTAAATCTATTCTCTTGTGATTTTGAAGTTAGTTTTAATTACTAATCAATAGTTTTCAATTTTGAAATTGTGATCATGCAGTAGATAAAGATGAATTAAATAGAATTGGAAATAATTAAGATTTCCTTAAGCCAAGTGTAAGTCAAAATCGTTATCAATGGGAAACAAAAATTTATGGTAGGGGACTTTCATTAAGAGTCCATCATGTTAGTTGCTAAAATAGGAGAAAAGAGTCATTCAAAGAGAGGAAGAAGGTAGTGATTTAGAAAAGGAGGAGAGAAATCAGTAGAAGGGAGTGGGAGCCAAAAATTGGTTTTCTGATTTGCACAAATCTAAGAAGTTTTAAAGAAATTAGGGGATTTTGTTGTTGGGAGGTTGGCATTTTAGTTTGATTGCTATTGGGAGGCTAATGTTTTAGTCTGATTGTTGTTTCTTATTTCTAGATTGACTTAAGTTGAAGACTATGCTGATTGGTGGAGGCAAACGTCTCATATTTTTCCTAGCTTGCTGGTTAGAAGTGATTGGAATGAAAGTAAAAGTAAGGAGTTAAGGGGAAACATCCAAATATCCAAGTTCCCATTTCTTTTCTCTAAAACTAATTTACTTGTTGTAAGAGCTTTAGTATGAATTTGCAGGTATGTTTTTTGTTTAATGTGATTTCCTTTTTCCTCCATTACTTGGCTATCTCTGCTAGTAATACAACATATTAAGGAAAACATTTTCCATTCATTTTTTTTGTTCATCTGTTTGAAATGAGTAAGTTTTTAACTATTGATGATTCAGCCACTTGAGTGAGCCAATGGCTATGAACAACCTAGTGGGCCAATAGCTTATAACAAACCTATTCATATTGTTAGTAAGTGGCTTTCATCATTATTTTTTGTATACTGAAGTTAGGCCTTTGTATGCCATGATCACCATGCCTTTGAGTATATACCAAATTCATTGCAGTATATTAAGTAAATCTTTCATCTACAATGAGAACACTCGGTGATGACATATCTACACTCATTATATGTGAATCCACAACTCTAGGATCCATTGGGATTTTTATCATTTTCTTTTTAAATCATGTAATCCTAGAAAATCACATCCACCGGGAAAGTATTAAAAACCATCCAAGTCAGTTTTCATCAACCTTGATAGCATACCGTTGATTTACATTACGTTTTATGTGTTAAACCAACTGATCATTGTTAAAGAATCTTTCCTTTCAATTTGTGGTTCTTATTTCCTAATGTTGTGGCCATTATTTTAGAAAAGCCAAAGAAAGTGGATGAGCCCTTAAGGCCTACATTACATGATGCCAAAATAATTTTATGTTCTCTTCAAAAGTAGAGTGCATCATCGAAATAGATTGAAATACTTCGACTTTTAGTTAGTTGATTAAATATTATATTGACTACATTTTGTCTTAAAATCTCACAAAGCACCGGCAACCCCAAGCTGCATCAGCATAAATAATGTATATTCATTTTTCTTTCATAATACTCTTTCTAGCAATCTACTCAAATTCGCTTGATGTATTTAGTTTTTTTTTTTTTTTGGAACTCAATTTCATTATGCTAAAGTTCATTAGGCTAAAGAAACCTCCAAGGTGCATCAAAAAATACATAGTCCACATCTTCTATATCTAGTTTTGTTTTTGTTCCAAACCAGTTAAATTTTGTAGCTATTAAACTTGACCAATTTCAAATTATTTGTTGCTTAAATCAAAATCAAGGGTATGTTCATCATCTTAGACTAGTCTACTTTCACACTTCAGATAACCTTAAGCTATAGCCTAAGAAAGGAACATCCAAAATAAAGATCTAATCGCTCTCTTCAATTTAAATGGTAGAATGAAAAATATTGATTACGTCTTATTATTTTTATCATACTTGAGATCATAAGAAATAATGAGTTACTTGGAATTAGTTAAGTTTTATTTTTACTCACTCCTAAATCTAGTAGATTTGTTATGTATATAATGCTTTATAGCCAATGTATATTGAAGTTTTTAGAAGTTTCCTCTTGAGATAGATGTTTATTGGGTTACACAAAGTTGTATTGGGAATAAAATTTAACTCTTAGGAAGGGTGCTAAATGTGGTTTTAAAGAGGAGGCTAATTAAGGGAAAAGTTTAATTTTATTCCTTATAAATTACCTACCAGTCTTTTACAATTATGTTGGTTCTTAAAGCTTGACCAAGCTTGGTAAGACAATTATGCATATGTTTGAAATGCAAGATTAAATATTTGTTATTTTTCCCTCTTCCATGTCCTTGTGTATGTTTCTACTAGATATATGTGTAAGTAGATTAGTTCACATGGTTGCACCAGATCTTTTCGATCCTATTGTATCGAGCATCTAGCCTTCTCATGCCAGGGTCGGGAAGTTCTTCTTAACCAAAGAACCTCAGGGAGCTAACCACTCCATGGTTGGGTGGTAAAAATTCTTGGGCCACTCTTCCATCTCATGATAGTGGATGAACAATGTTCCAATGGCTTGGAGACAAGATTACATGTGGATGGACTCATAGGTCTAATGGCATGATTCTTTTATAGTTATATGTTCATCTAAGATTATCATCTCTTTTGACATACTCATGTATCTTATGTTCAAAGTGTAGGTTGACATGTTTTTACACATGTTTGATGTGTTTTAGTACATATTTGGTTCATTATGATTCTAATATGTGGTCAATGTTAGCCCTGTATTTGTCTTGTTGATTGTTGATACTAATACCGAAAGTTTTACCAAATCAAAGTTGAACTTGAACCTTGTTCCCTTTATACTTCAACTTCTAGTTCAAGTTGGCATCATTCATGAAAGCACATAATGCTTTCTTCCATTTACCTATTAGTTCAACATGTCTTATGCAAGGAAGAAGTTGAAGTTGAAGCAAGAAAGTGCAACTTCAACTTCAACTTCGTTTCTTTTTGTTTTAACATTTTTATTTGTTTCTTCTTGCAGGGATTTGGTGAAGTAAAACATGCATGTTTTACTAAAAGGAGCCCCCACCTTCTTGCCATGTGTCAAAGATGTAAAAGGAAATAAATGTGATAGCTAATTAACATGTGTCAAAGTACCAGTTATTTTTGGGAAAGTAAAAGTAATGATCGTTTGGCATAATTAAAATGAGATTGTATGCTAATGTAGTAGAGGTAATTAATGGTAAACGACTGAGGAGTCTTGTTAAATAAATTCACATGCTAATATTAATGATTTTGAACACTCCATATCTACCCATGATTTTCCAAAGTCTCATTCCTTAAATTCTTCCTTTTTGGTCTAACTATCTATCTGATCATGTCGGAGCCCAAAACACAAAGCTAGTAAGAACAAAGCTGGAGTGCTTGACTTTGTAATAAACTAGTGAGTTCATAATTCAGCCTTCTCTATATATTTTGTTTTCTTGCTCCTAGTTTTTGGTTAAGCTTTCTTTTTAGTATTTAATTTTGTGTTGCCCTTGTCAAAGTGACCATGACTCTTTTCAGGCCTAAGCTCCCTAAGCCTGAGAAGCCCTGCTTGTTAAGATTTTTATCTAAGATATGAGATACTTTCTTAGTCAATGTAGACTTAACCTAATTGGTATAAAGAGTTAAGAATGCACAAGCTGTACCCATATACCAGAGACTCACCAATAGTGGCTTGATAGAAGCCACCACTTTCTTGACTGCCATAAGATGCCTAAAATTGATTGTTGAGTGTGTGAATCATTGTGACCCTCAAACCAAATGTATAAAGAAGGTCACAGGTGAAATTTTGGCTAGAATCGATAGGGTTACAATTAGTTCTTCCTTAAGGATACCTCACAAAGAACCCTATGAGCCATGGACATTTGAAGAATTTGGATGCTTGTATGGGAAAAATAAGAAGGATTATATGATTCGATTGTGGCATAGACTTGGCTCTTGACACGAAGACTAGGAGGCTCAAGGTTACCCAAACCACTAACTATTGAGCATTTTATTAAAGAGATCACCGACATATTTTTTTTCTCAACAGAGTAAAAGGAAATGAACATGCCTTTCACTGGGATGACTGGATGTATTTCTTCATTCAGAAAATTGTTGAGGGATATAAATTCATTGACTGGGCAGATTTGATAGTTGAAGGGTTGCACACAGGTCTTATAGGTTTAAATAACTTCATCCCTTTCTTCATGTCCTCCTTTTTGATTTACATCCTAGCTGTGTCAAAAGAATGGAAAGGTCTCCCACATGAGCCTTGGACAAAAGAAATGACCATTTACCAATATTATAGAAACCTGCAAGCAAAGGAACCCTATAAAGAGTTTAGGAGAATTAATGATGTATTTTTAGGGAAACTAGTTTTTGAGCTTCGAGGTCAAGAAAATTGTAGGATCTCTGAAGAATCTATGAAGGCTATTAAGATTTATGGTTGTTATTATATATAGTTCCCTATATTCACCTATATCAGAGTTGGGGGTTTTGCTATTGAACCTCTTAAACTGCCCCGCTATTGCCTTAATAATGCCATCCTTTCTAAATTTTTTAGACAACTCATTCATGTCATTGATTTGTCTTAAAATACCAAGAAGACTCATGCTATTCTGTTTCCTATAGAATTTGGCCACTGTAGATGTCCCAATATCAAATAGGCTATGTTGATAAATTCAGTGATGTCCAATCTATGTCTCAAATCCTACTTTGCTAGAGAAAACTTTGATTATGTGGGCTTTGCCAAAGAAAACCTAAAAAATGTGTCCTCGCTTAGGCATGTTCCTCACCTAGAAGACTATTAAGCTAATTGCTTTGATGAGTTTGAAGTAAAAAAGAGATTATGGTCAAGATTGATCGTAAGTCAAATACAAGCATTCATAGTTCATCTTGACATCAATGGGTTAGAGGAAAATGACAATGAGGAGGTGGTTGATCCCCTATATATTGAACAAATCAAATATCTCCCCATCATTGAACTAGATTGGAATAAGAGGGAAGAATATGATTTGTATTCTCACATACCAGGTGATTTGACGAGGACAAAAAATTTGTTGACTGGTAAGATGAATTGAGTGTCAACTCAGGAAAAGCCCAAAAAACACTCAAGAGCTAGAAAAGAGAAGCTTTCAAAAAAGGTAACTATTTTCTCTAAAGATGCCATTGGTGATTTTGTTGCATGTCAAAAGGAAGCTAAAGTTGAGGCATCTATTTGTCTAATTCAACTTTAGGTTTAACTTCAAGTAGTAAACACTAAAAGAGCTACTTATTTGAACACTAGAAGCAAGAAGGCCACACAGAATAGAATAGAAAGCATAATAGAAATAGACTTGGATCCCCTAGAAGCCAAGGTGGTAACAGAAAAAATCATTGCTCTTGATATGTCTGTCTTAGTAGGAGACCGACAAAAAATGGTAGAAGGAGATAGTGCATCAATGGGTACTCTAGCTCTGATCGACACCACTGTTGTACCTAGAAAGGAACCTATGACACCTAATTGGTTAGAAACTTCTATAGAAAAGAAATGAAGCATGGTACCAATCTCCATGCCAATGGATGATTTGGTGAGTAAATGCATTGGAAGGTGTTCTAAAATTAAGAAAGCAAAAATAGAGTCTCGGATCGACTTTGACAAGGACACATGATGATGGTTGGTAGAAATTGCCAAACCTCTACAGGATAAACTTTAGGAAGAACTCACACCTCAAGATTATCAGGTATCAAAAGTAGACTTGGGTAAAGATAGCAGAGCCATAGCCATGAAAATTTGAGGTATCTAACAAGAAGATTGTAGACTAGGTATCAAAAGATGCTAAAGACAAGTAGAACATGAAGGAAACTATGGGAAACATGGCCCAATATAACAATGTCATTCTACATCCTGAACCAAAGCCAATCAATGAAATGGAAGCCATTGTTGATGTCAAGTCTCTAACCAATCAATAGTTCTTAGATAATTTACAAAAGTGTAAAGCTATTACTAAGACATTTGAAGAATGGGTTCAGACTGTGTAAAATGAAGTAATCACATAGGTCGTAGCTGATATAAAAAAAAACACTATCTGGGCTTGAAGTCATAAATGACATAATCCTCAGAGACCTAAAGTGGTTTTATAAATAGTGTGCAAGAGGGGAAGGTGATTCTATCGCACCTATAGAGGATATCATTAGACATATATAGAAGAAATTCTTGGAAGTATAGGAGAAGAAAATGCCCATGAGACAAGACTTTTCTAACATTACACATGTTGAGGCCATGTTTATAATCAACCAAAAACACCTAGAGATGCATGAGGGGAAGATAACAAAGTTGAAGAAAGAAAAAGAAGTCTAGAAACAAAGGATCACTTTTCTCAGCTTACCACATCAATCAATTATCTCATCCTTTATTGTTGCATATGAAAGCTAGAAAGCCAAATGGACAGCTGTTGGTGTGGAAAAAGCCCTGTGACACCTGGAATCTCATAGTTCGATGCTTGAAAACTTTTATTTTCTCTACTTTATTTTATTTTCAATTGGTTAGCATGGTTAAGTAACCAAAAACTATCTACTCCTGGTAGGGTAATTTTAGTCTTGAAGGGTATATATATGTAATAACTAATTTCTAATAGGGACTATCTTGGTAGATGTGAAACAAGAAATACTTTTGATAAAAGTGTCTACATTTTAGAAATTTTGATGCAAATTTTGGCAATGATAAGGAAATATAAGATTCTATAGTTTTATATTTTGAAGCTTTTCTGGAATAGATATTATCATCTATTTTGTAATGATTTATGTCCTTGTGGAGATTAGTCATTTTGTGAAAAGGTTTACATTGTCTCATTACAATTTAAAATCTTGTTGTTGAAGTTGAGAGAATTTGAAGGGATAATAGAAATGTAAAATTTAAGTCATTTTCATCTATAGGGATTAATCATGTGGATGATCTTAGTTGTTAAATTTGAATGGTTTTTCAATTTGCACATTCTTTTCATTTTTATGAATTGATTATTTAAACTTTTCAATATTTTTTTGAAAATACTCATTGGGAAGGTTTTCCCTCAAAAGAGGAGTTGATGAATATCTTTTCAAATTGGTAGTTGCACCTAATAGTATTGTAAAAAAATACTAAGCAAAGAATTCCTTACACATTTGGGAAATTCAATCAGTTGGTTTATCAAGATTTTCCCTCTTTATGATTTAAGATTTAGGGAAAAACTGTTTACTAACAGTTAGCAATCTGTCAACATTTTAATAGCAGCATTTATATGTAATGATGACATAATGATCTTGTATGATCCTATTTTTGAATTCAACTTAATGTCATTATGTATGCTTTTCCAACTTATTATTTTGGATGGAAATAAATGTAAAATTTTAATTAGATATTGACTTTTCAAACTTATTTTTACATTTATTGGTCAATAGTGCTTAGTGGTAGTGTTAGTGGTTTTTGGTTCTTACATGTGGTATCAGAGTTCTATTTAACACTAGGATCTAAGGTCTTACTGAGGCTAATGTTGCGTAGTCTACTCTTGGTACAAGAGTAATATGTTGCCATGTATTCCAAGAGAGGCAATAGGGCTAGAGGCAACAATGGTACTTAGGATGAGCCTAGAAACAAAGGCTGGATCAAATCATGGAGATCCTCACTCAGAAGGGACAATGCATGGATGACATAGAAAATGCCACGAGAGGACAATAGGCTAAGGAGGATGAGCACAAGGAAGCTATGTGCCAATAGGAAGAGGAATGAAAGAAAAGAGAGGAGGACCAACTACTTGAGGCTCAGAGGAAATAGGAGGAAAATTGAAGAAATGAAGAGCAACAAAAGGAAGAAGTTGACCGTAGGATGGCTGGATTAGTTCATGATAGGGTTCAAATCACAAAATCTCTCAGTAAGGACCTTAAGAAGGTCACACTTCCTCCCTTTAATGGTAAGACTTTAGGAGAGGAGGTGGAAGCTTGGATAACTACCATGAAAAAGTATTTTCATGTCCATAATTTCACTAGGAAATACATAGCAGTATGAGCTACTTTTTAGCTAGTTGGTGAAGTGACAACATGGTGAGAAAATGTTATGGATGAGAAGACGTTACAATATGGTGAGATATCATGGGAAGACTTCTTGCATCATTTTTGAAAGCGACGGTTGCTTCAGCTATTTTATGACAAGAAGGCATTTGAGTTCTATAAGTTGTTTCAGGGAGTCATGTCAATCATGTAGTATCATGAATAGTTTTTCCATTTGGCTAAATATGTTCCTCAATATCAAAATGATGATTTTTTAGGACTCATAAGTTCATCATGGGGCTACATTTGGAGATCTATAATGAGGTGGAAATGCATGAGCCAGAGTCCATGGACTATGCACTAAGGAAGGCACTGAAACTAGAACAATGATTGAAAGTTTTAGCTCCAATAAAAGCCTTCAATAAACAATCTTTCGTGAGAAAATTTCAGGATAACAAGCAACAGGGCGGTCAACAATAGATAAATAACATGAAAGGAAACGAACAAGAAAAATTAAAAAAAGAGAAATAACAGGAATTTCCAAGGACATACTAGGAGTAGAGGTGGTAACAACAACATGAACAATAGTGGTAACAACAACAAGAACACCACTGGTAACAATAACAGGAATTGGAATAGGAATGATAAATTAGCAGCTCAATCAAGAACATTCATGAATTTAATGAACAATGTGTTTTGAGACTGTCTGTATAAGTTTGTTGATATCTTCATTGATGACATTATGATTTATTCAAAAACTATGGAGGAGCATGAGGAACACTTGCATATTGCTTTGCAACATCTTCGTGATAGGAAGTTATATGTGAAGCTAACCAAGTGTACTTTTTATCAAAAATAGATTCACCATCTTGGACACAACATTAATGTTGATGGAGTTTTAGTAGATCCTTCAAAGATTAGGGCTATTCTTGAATGATCGATTCCTCATAATGTGAGTGAAATTCAAATTTTCATGGGTTTGACAGGCTACTATTAGAAATTCATAAAGGGATTTTTGAATTTTGCAACACATATTACCTCATTAGTAGAAGGAAAAGAGATATGTGTGGAATGATGAGTGTGATAAGGCTTTTTAGTTATTGAAACATAAGCTCACCTCATCTCCCATTCTAGGGAATAGTTATTGAAATAGAAGCTCACCTCAACTCCTATTCTAGTGATTCTCGATCCCAACGGGCATTTTACTATGATTACTGATGCATCAAGCGATGGTTTAGGTGGAGTGTTGATGCAAGAAGGTAGAGTTGTAGCTTATTAATCCTATAAGCTAAAGCAAGGTGAGGTTAACTATGTGCTTCACAATCTTGAGTTGGCTGCCATTGTTCATGCTTTGCAGATGTGGAGGCATTATCTTATTGGTAAACTTTTTGAGCTAAAAATGGATCACATGGGTTTGAGATATATCTTTACTCAACTTAATTTGAATGCCAGATAGAGGCATTGGCTTGAATTCCTTAGTGGGTATGATTTTGGTATTGAGTACATAATGGGTAAAAAAAGAATAGGGTAGTTGATGCTCTCAGTAGGAGAAGGCATATCTCTGCTATATCTACTACTAGAACATGACTGAGAGAGCATGTTGTAGAAAACCTCATAGGGCATTATGAGATGGTTAAAACAACTTTGTACATGGATCCATTTGATCACCATTTTGATGGATACAATTTTGACACAAAGGGTCTTCTGAGATATTAGGGATGTATGTATATTCCCAACTGTGCAGGGTTGAGAAAAATTGTGATGGAGGAAATGCATAGTACTCCTTATGTAGGTCACCCTAGAGTGACTAAGATGGTTATAGATACAAGGCCACTTTTCTTTTGGCTAGGGCTAAAGCATGATGTGACCACTTTTGTTGCCCAGTGTTTAGAATGCCAATGAGTTAAGGCTGAGCATATCCATCCGATAGGATTTTTGTATCCTCATGACATACTAGAGTACAAATGGCAAGTGATTTCTATGGATTTTATACAGGGTTTACCTATGACTAGGAAAAGACATGATGTTATATTAGTTGTGATCGATAAGTTGACCAAGGTTGCACATTATATACTTGGGAGTTTGAAGGATGGACCATTGGCTTTGCCCAAGAAATTTGTGCAAGAGATATTCAGGTTAGATGGTGTACTTGAGACTATCATATCTAATAGGGACACAAGGATGGCATAAAGGTTCTGGATGACCTTGAATGCTTCATCGGGGACATAGTTAAATTTCAACACTACTTATTATCCACAAATTAATGGATAGACAAAGTGGGTTGATCAAATTGTCGAGGATTTACTCTGTATGTATTGCATGGATCATCAATATAAATGGGAGAAATACCTTCCTTTAGTTGAATTCATGTATAATAATTCTTATCATGCATCTCTTGGAATTGCTCCTTTTGAGGCAATTTATGGGCGTAAATGTTGCAAATTATGAGTTCAACATGGAAGAGACAACGACTTGATGAACATGGATATTAACATTAACATGGAAGTAAGTCGTATGACATGGATATTGATGAACATTGGGTCAATGTCAATGACTCACTTTTCAACATGTTATTTATTAGGACATATTATGAGTTCGACTCTTAGACTATGTTTGACTATGTATGGCTTGACTTGAGTCGAATGCCTTTATATTTTGTTGATACTTTATTAGTCGATGATATTAGATGGATACATTTAAAACTTGCTAGTCATTATTGTGATATTGTTTTATGTTCGACTTTATAGGTTAGCGACATGATGGATATTGTATGGTTATATTTACAAGTTGCTATCTTTTTATTTTATTATGTAAAATGGATGATTTAAAATCATGCTTC
The DNA here is from genome assembly GCA_028749045.1 of Cupressus sempervirens. Lineage (NCBI taxonomy): Eukaryota > Viridiplantae > Streptophyta > Pinopsida > Cupressales > Cupressaceae > Cupressus > Cupressus sempervirens. The sequence goes on along the minus strand of CM053787.1, from coordinate 83,603,141 downwards.
AAATTTGTTTGTATATGGTAGTTGAATGCTTAAAATTCATATTATATAAATGTTGAGGAAATCATGAATTATGATATGAGATTTCTTGTGTATTTTATTATTTGATGTAATCTTCTTAATATGGTTGACTATACTAATGCATTGGCATGTTTGAGGTTGTGAGTGTGTAGGTACTAAAGGCAGAAGAGTGGTTGAGGTAGAGGAGTTTAGCTCCTCAATACGGTTGGCCAAGAATTTGTATGGTGTAGTCACACACACACATGTAGTTATTTTATTTTGTATTAAATCTATTCTCTTGTGATTTCGAAGTTAGTTTGAATTAGTAATTAATAGTTTTCAAATTTGAAATTGTGGTCATGCATTAGATAAAGATGAATTAATAAGAATTGAAAGTAATTAAGATTTTCTTAAACCAAGTGTAAGTCAAAATTGTTATCGATGGGTAGTAAAAATTTATGGTAGGGGACTTTCATTAGGAGTCCATCATGTTAGATGCTTAAAATAGGGGAAAAGAGCCATTCAAAGAGAGGAAGAAGGTAGCGATTTACAAAAGGAGGAGAGAAATCGATGGAAGGGGGTGGGAGCCAAAAATTGGTTTTCTTATTTGCACAAATCTAAGAAGTTTTAAAAAAATTAGGGATTGTGCTGTTGGGAGATTGACATTTCAGTCTGATTGTTATTGGGAGGCTAACGTTTTTCAGTATAATTCCTGTTTCTTATTTCCAAATCAATTTAAGTTGAAGACTGCTGCTTGGTAGAGATAGACATCTCATATTTTTCCTAGTTTTTTGGTTAGAAGTGATTGGAACAAAAGTAAAAGCAAGGAGTTAAGGGGAAGCATCCAAATCTCTAGGTTCCCATTTCTTTTCACTAAAACTGATTTACTTACTATAGGAGCTTTAGTATAAAAATTTGTGAGTATGTTGTTTGTTTAATGTGATTTTTTTATGCTCCATTACTTGTCTATCTCTGATAGTAATACAAAATATTAAGGAAAATCTTTTCCATTCTTTTTTTTGTTCAGATGTTTGAAAGGAGTAAGTTTTTAACTATTGATGATTCAACCACCTGAGTGAACTGATGGCTATAAATAACCCAGTGGACTGATAGCTTATAATAGACCTATTCATATTCTTAGTAAGTGGTTTCCATCAATATTTTATGTATACTGAAGTTAGGCCTTTGTATGCCATGATCACCATGCCTTTGAGTATATACCAAATTCATTGTAGTATATTAAGTAAATCTTTCATTTGCTGTGAGAACACTCGGTGATGCCATATCCACACTCGTTATCCATGAATCCATAATGCTGAGATCCATTGGGATTCTTATTATTTTCTTTTTAAATTATGTAATCCTAGCAAATAAGATCCACCGAGAAAGTATTAAAAACCATCCAAGTCAGTTTTCATTAACCTTGATAGCATACCATTGATTTACATTGCATTGTATGTGTTCAACCAATTGATCATTGTTAAAGAATCTTTCCTTTCAATTTGTGATTCTTGTTTCCCAATGTTGTGGTCATTATTTTAGAAAAGCCAAAGAAAGTGGATGAGTCCTTAAGGCCTACATTACATGATGCCAAAATAATTTCATGTTCTCTTCAAAAGTAGAGTGTATCGTAGAAATAGATTGAAATACTTCCACTTTTAGTTTATTATATCGACTATATTTTCTCTTAAAATCTCACAAAGCTGGATGACAACCCCAAGCTACATCGACATAAATAATGTATATTCATTTTTCTTTTGTAGTACTCTTTCTAGCAATCTGCTCAAATTCGCTTAATGCATTTAGTTTTTTTTTTATGGGACTTGATTTCCCTATTTTGACAATTCCCAAGATGGAACTCAATTTCATTATGATAAAGTTCATTAGGCTCAAGAAACCTCCAAGGCGCGTCAGAAAATACATAGTCCACATCTTCTATATCTAGTTTTGTTTGTGTTCCAGACTAGTTAATTTTTGTAGTTGTTAAACCTGACCAATTTCAAATTATTTCTTGCTTAGCATCGAAATCAAGGGTATGTTCATCATCTTAGACTAGTCTATTTTCATGCTTCAGAAAACCTTAAGCTATGGCCGGAGATAGGAACATCTAGAATAAAGATCTAATTACTCTATTTAATTTAAACAAAAGAATGAAAAACATTGATTACATCTTATTATTTTACTCATACTTGAGATCATAAGAAATAATGAGTTACTTGGAATTAGTTAAGTTTTATTTTTACTCACTCCTAAATCTAGTAGATTTGTTATGTATATAATGCTTTATAGCCAACGCATATTCAAGTTTTTAGAAGTGTCCTCTTGAGTAGATGTTTATTGGGTTACACAAAGTTGTATTGGGAATAAAATTTGACTCTTAGGAAGGGTGTTGAATGTGGGTTTAAAGAGGAGGGTAGTTAAGGGAAAATTTGTATTCTTATTCCTTATAAATTACCTACCAGTCTTTTACAATTATTCTGGTTCTTAAAGCTTGGCCAATCTCGGTAAAAAAATTATGCATATGTTTGAAATGCAAGGTTAAATATTTGTTATTTTTCCCTCTTTGACATCCTTGTGTATGTTTTTACTAGACATATGTGTAAGTAGATTAGTTCACATGGCTACACCAGATCTTTCCGATCTAATTGTCCTGAGTTGCTAGCGTTCTCATGCCGAGGTCAAGTAGCTCTTCTTAACTGAAGAACCTTGGGATCTAACCACTCCATGGTTGGGCGGTAAAAGTGCCTGGGCCACTCTTTCATCTCATGATAGAGAATGGATAATGTTCCAATGGCTTGGAGATATGATTACATTCAGATAGACTCACAGGTCCAATGGCATGATTCTTTTATAGTTACATGTTGATTTAAGATTATTGTCTCTTTTGACGTACTCATGTATCTTATGTTCGAAGTGCAGGTTGACATGTTTTGACATGTGTTTGATGTGTTTCAATATGTCTTTGGTTCATTACGATTCCAACATGTGGTCGACAATGTATCAACTTTTTAATAGCAGCATTTTGTGTGCTTATATGTAATGATGACATGATGATCTTATATGACCCTATTTTCAAGTTTTACTGAACATCGTTATGTATGATTTACCAACTTATTATTTTGGATGGAAATAAATGTGAAATTTTTATCATGTCTTGACTTTTCAAACTTATTTCTGCATTTATTGGTCAATAGTGCTTAGTGGTAGTGTTAGTGGTTTTTGGTTGTTACAGGAACATTGTGAGCAATATGGAAATACTATCTGTGGTAATTGATTAAACAAGCTGTGATATATCATACAAGATCATGGGAAGCAGTCTACAATGGCAACATTATCGGGCTATGAGAAATCTTCATATGACTTCAAATTTGGTATTAAAGGAAATAAATGCATTTCTCTAATACATAGCAATTACAGTTCTATCCAGACATGGGAACAAATTGACAACAGAAGGGTCTTGAGATCAAGATGTCTGGCTTTGATGAGTATCCTTCATAGGCTAGCTCATATTGAGTATTGGGGAATTTTTTTTTTGGGGGTCTACTTTAGTAATCTCATATATGTCTCCATGTTTTTGATTTTCTTTCTAGATTCTTTTACTAATGAGCATTTGAATTTGGCTCATGCACATGCGCGTGCGTGCACACACACACACACACACAAACACACATGTCTCCATGTTTTTTATTTTCTTTCTGGATTCTTTTACTAATGAGCATTTGAATTTGGCTTATATATATATATATATATATATATATATATATATATATATATATATATATAGTGCTTGGTTCTCTTTTGCCCTTTAAACAAATATTAAATTTATTCTTATCATTTATGTATAAATAAGATTAAATTATTGCAACAAGATGTTTTCTATATTTTAGTGTACATACCTTTTTATCAATATAATATTTTATATTTTTCATTAGAAATGTGGTTTATGTAAGTTTAAGATCACACTCTCACTCATAGACCTATCATATATACATTGAATTGAAAGCAAAGAGTGTGTAGAATTTTATATCAACTCATTTGATTGACCTTTGTTTTCTCTCCCTTTTTATGATATCTAAAGCTAATATTTAAAAACACCTTTAGAGGATTGGTGTCATGGTGCAAGAAGGGATGTTCACCTAGGTAAACCTCCAAACATGTGTATAAGAGGTTGAATGGTTGGCAAGTACCTAAAATGATGCATGGAGATTTGTTACTAGTTCTAATGCGTCAGGGCAAAATGTTTTACTTAATAACATATAACACCAAATTGTACAATTGTATGTTCTATATATATATATATATACGCTTGAATGTGTATATATGTATGAAACTAAAAAGAAGTCAAGTAAGAAATAAAATTAACCTCATTATACCCCACACATATATAATATAAAATCCTAAAAATCTAAAATAAAATTGACTTCATTATACCAATTTAAGATCAAATTTTAATTAAGTACGAAAAACATAATCTAAAATTATAGAAAAGCATATTTTGAAAAAAAACACTTCCTAAGATCCCTTTGGAAGATTTAAAAGTTTTTTTTTTCCGAAGCAAAGAACCCCACCACCATTTCTCACTGAAATGAAATTCTCAAATCATAGATATATGCCAAACATGGATTGTCATGTAACTACCAAATGGAATTTGAGGGCCACACAAGTATGAAAAAACTAATGATTTAAGCTAATGCTGTCACGTTTTGAGGGGTCCTCATTTAACTGTCCCAAATCATCATCATTGTCTTTTCCTATCCTTGTAAGTTAAAATAAATGTTAATTTGTGGTAGCTCACATGTCCACAACGTGAAGATAGGGAAAATAATTTGCTATGAAGGTCAAAGAAAACATTTCATGTGGTCCCTCTCAAGCCTATATTGATGTAAAAAGAGAACCCATATGTAAGGAATAAATCTCTACCATTGATCATACTACATTCTTATTATATGTATTTGCTTTTTAGTGTGCACCCATTTTCTCCTTTTATTAAATTATTTGTAGACCGACTAAAAACAAAGTCTTTTATTGTTTGGAGTGTCTTATTATGCCTCCATTTTGTTTGTTGAATTTTAGGTAGTAACTAACATATATTTTTCCTTCTCTCTTTGAGAATGTATCTTTATTTCTACATTCATTTTATACGAACAACCAGCCACAAATACAAGGGTGGTTGGCCACATTCACAACCACTCGATGAAACCCAACTTGGGTTCAACCTCAAATTGCCCGAGTTAAATTTTGGAACATAATTTAATTAATTACTATGAAGTTGAGTTGGATGGCATCACATTATAATGATAGTGTATCATGAAAATTATTATGCATTTAGATAAACATTATGATTGTTTAGAACGTTATTTCCAAATTACTAAACTGAAACTTACAAAATAATTTTAGAGTTTGAAGATGGGTTATTTAAGAATTATTGTAATATTCATTGTTCAATAGTATTAGAGTGAATATCACTCAATTAAAGTCTTGTGAATTGTTTATTTTAAGAGTGAAATTCAATTACGTATGGAGCTAAATATAATATTTGTTTAATAGTTGTTCATTATATTCCTTCTATAGTAACTTATAATTTATATAATAGTTGTTCATTATGTTCCTTTTACACTAACTTATAATTTATTGAGATTACTTTCATTTTAGAAGAGTAAGAAGTTTTTCTTATAAACTATTAAAAAGATTTTCAAGATGAAGAGTACCTTTTCGATTTTTATTTTAAATATTGAATAAGCTATTGATGAGTGTTAGCATAATTAGATGAATATTAATAATGGGCAATCTCTTAAAAAAAATCAAATAATTCTTGTACACATGGTGGAGTAATTTTTTTTTGATGAATAGTCCTTTTCAATTAAATTTACAATTCATAGGATCACACATGTTAAGAACATGTGATGGTGGAGTAATTTTTGAGAACATGTTAAGAACAAGATAATAGATTGAATGACATCACACATAGATGACACCTTAGCCTACCAAGTACTTAAAAAATCCACCCACATGATCTATACATCCATGAATCTTTTGATCACCATCCCACTCACAAATTTGGTATCTTAAATACTCTAACTACTTGGGCCTTCCATATGTGTGATGTCAATCATATTGAACTCAAGTTACCCACATGCCCAAACTTTTCAAACTGAATGAATATCACAGTAAATGCATCACCAAGACATTTAGACAAAGCTAAATCATAGTTTACTTTGAATCTAATAAAAGAAGTATCATATGATATCTTTTGAATCTAATAGAAGAAGTCTCATATGGTATCTCCATCACCAACCCCCTCTATCAAAGGTACATGTATTAAGCTCCCTAAACTAGCAGTGGCACATTTATGTATGTGCAACAATTAGCTAATAGGAGTGAGTTGTCTAGTTGAATACAAAGAATAGAAGAGTTTTTTAAGTGTTGACATATTATTAAAAATAAATATTTAGATAAGAAAGATTAGAAGTAAACAAATATACTCCTTCAAAAAGCATCAACCTAAACCAGTCTCTAAATGGGTGTGAATGAACGTAGAGCATTAAAGATGAGAAGAAACGTGAAACAATATTAACATGTACGATTATGTAAATAGAAGGTAATGTAGCATATGGTTACTATACACAATATAAATGTATCCTCATTATTCCAATAGTCCCTTAATTTAGGTGAATGTTTTTCTAATACAATATTAAATTAAATTTATATTGTATATGTACAACTGAAACATAAATTTTCTATATAAAGAAATACTTGAAAACAATTTTAGCAAAATAAGTACATTGTGAGTGGATAATTTTTACATAAAAGATATAAAACAAAAATTAGAAACTTGCCTTTAAAACTGAGAGTGTTAAAGGGAAAGTTTCATTATTGGAGAAGAATAAAGTTGAGTTTTTAGAAATTGTGAAAATAAGTTTTAGATTCATTATGGTTTTTTTTTACCAAATGAATATTGTCTATTTAAAAGAACAATTTCATATTAGATATTATTATTATTAATATATTCTTCATAATAGTAATTTTATTCTAATTTTAATACAATTGAGAAACAAATAAATAAATATATGCACTAATTATCTTTCTGACAAATTTAACAAGAACACCAAATTTGATGACTTAAAATGAAGTTGGCCTAAAAAATTCGATATATTGGTGAGACCAATCATTCCATTAGCATAGGGATCAAAGGACATAAATTTAAAATTAGAATATGTAAATTATTTAACTTACCCTTGGGAAAAGGCTTTAGTCATAATCGAATAAGATAATTGTTTCAAGAGAAATAATTTAAATAAAAATAAAAATCATCCTACCAACCTTAACCAACCATGATGAGGGTTAGAGCTTGTGCTTGGAGAAACATCCATTTAAAAATCATATCTAAGGGCCCGTTTGTTTGTCAGCATAGGAATAGAAAATTTGAATAGGAATGGAAATGTGGACTGGGAATGGAAAAGAGCAATCCCATTCTTGTTTGGTTAACTTGGTATTTGATTGGGAATGTGTTACTCCCTTGTTTGGTTGTACAAAAATGGAATAGGAATAAGGTGAAGTTTTGTATTTTTAAAATATATATAATTAAAAAAATGTTAAAAATGAAAAAAATTGAAAAAAAAAATTAATTTTTTTTATATAAAAAATAAACCAAAAAAGAAAGAAAGATTGGGAATAGGAATGGTCCATTCCAATAACAACTATTTTTTAGAATGGACATATGCTCATTTTAGGGGCAAAATTGTAATATGTTTGCCTATTCCCTATTCCAATTTGGGGTACCAAACAAATAATACATTTCCTATTCCTATTCTAGCAAACAAACGGGCCCGAATATTTATCCTCCAATTCTTGGCATATATCTCCTTGATCTTATCTCCCCTTAGTCTCTTATATTTGTTCTCCATCTCCACTCAGAGGCTCCTTTATGTTATATGCTTATATCCTCGTTTTTAAGTTTTAATACTGCTTAAGTTCCTTCTCTTTTCTTTTATTGGTCATTATCTATTTATTTATTCACTTTAGTTTTTCATACTATTTTCATATGCTTCTTGGGCCCTATGTTAGTATTATCAAGGATTAGTATATTTAATTCATCCTTTTCTTTCAGTTTATCTTGTGTAATTTTTTTTCCCTTGTATTTCTCATTATGATCAACCTTTGTTCACACATACCAGCAAGGTAAAATCACCAAATAAGATTATACACAAATATTATCAAACAAGAGTTCCAAGTTACCCAAATATAACCAACTCTATAAAGATAAAAAATCACAAGCTTCCAATGCTTTACATAGATCACATTACCAACATACATGGCTTATTATCAAGAATATGTAAAACAATTTTAACTCACAAAACATTCATTACAACCTCATAAACCTTCAACAATCTTTAATTCTTTTTATTGAAGTCTCATAGGCTTGCAAAACTAATAAATAAAAACTAGAGAAATACTTAGAACCAACTAAACCTTATGTTTTTTATCCTAAATATTGGCAAATATAAATATTTAACACCAAAGGCTGTGAAGATAAATATATATTCAAAAAATCATTTGAAGGATGAGATACAAGACTTGGACAACTACAACATGAAAGTTTCAAACTTATATGCAAATCTAAAAACAATTGGCTTAATGTGAAAAAAACATGCTTGAATCATTTTTCCTAATAATTATAAAAATTAACTTGCATATTACACTTACCAAAACTAAATAAATAATATCACTAGAAGATAATAGAGAAGCATAATAAATGAGGTTATTAGATAATACATGATTTCATGAACCAATCCTTATAGAAAACAAATCCAAAAAGAAGAGAGGTCAAGTATGCATTATGAAAAATTAAATGTGATTGATGTTAGCATGAATGCTGATGGTCAAGGTAGACTTTAAGAAAGCCACCTCCAAAAAAAGATATAAAATATTGGCGAATCTTTCATTATTTTGAAAAAAAAAATATTTCTATTGGCGAATCTCTCAATTTTTTATTCTAAATATGATTAATATTGGTGATTATTTTTGAATCATAATTTTTTTTGTATAAAATATTGATGAATCTCAATAATAATAGGAAGTTCATTAATCACTATGGAATATTACAAATCAAAATTGAATATTTTTTTACCTCATGGAATATTGTGAGAATCATTACATATACTTTAAATCAATAGTGAAAAATAAATATTGGTGATATATCCCTAAAGTAACTAATAATTATGATAATTATTGGTCAGTTCAATTTAATTTTTCCAATAATATATTATATTTAGGTTACTCAAATCTATTCATGTAACGAATATTGTGGCGAATATTTGAGTTTAAATTTTTTAATAAAATAAATTATTGAGCGATTTCAAATATTCTAGAACTTAATTTTATAAAAATATGGCTATTTAGGTTGTATCAAATCTTAAATTATTAGCCAAATTACTAGCCAAAAAATTCTAAAATTAGCCAAATTACAAATATTAGCCACTAAATTATACCCTACTAATGGTATCCCCATGGGGGAGTATCCTAGAAGTGTTGGAGAGATCATTAAGTGGTTGTGTGTCTCATTCATGATAGAGTTTGTCATTGATGTCAACTTACTGGTTATTCTGTGAAGACTTGTAGATAAACCAAAAGAGTTTGGCTTCATGCGGTTCGAGTATTGAAGATCACCTTATACATACATGGGATTATGTTCTAGAGTTTGTCTAGATGCTATAGTCTAGAGAGCATATGGAAATATGAAGATTGGACATATGTAAGATGGATTTAGTGAAGACAACTTTTAGACAACATTTTTGGAAAGTGGGTATTGATGTTTGAATTGTATCTCCTAACAAAGATTGAATCTAGTTGAAGATTTGGTTTTGATTTGTTGATGAGTTTTTGGTTCCAGGAACTCATCCATAATGCTAATAAAGGAAGATGTTTTTTTTTTTTGTTGATAGATATGGAAGTTCTGTCAAGGGCCATGGGAAGGTCCAGTGGATGCCAAGAGACTAGGGAGAGAGGCAGAGAGGAGGACTCCTAGGTGAGGCACATGGAGAGTTGGTTTTGGTGAGTTTGAAGTAGCATGGTAAACATGGATCTCTGATTGATAAGACACTGTGGAAGTTGCAGCCATTAATGCTCCATTGATAGGAGTATTTGAGAAGGTTATTTTGAGGGCAGTCCTGTGTCCTTAAAGGAAGATATGATGGTGATAGAGGTATTAAGAGGAAAATAAGTTGAGTAAGATTTTTGGTCTAATTTTTTTTTTCCAGTTTATTAGTTCCATGTTTCCAAGAGACTTAGAAACTTTTCAAGGTTGGGAGTATGGTGCAAGAGAACCTAAATTACAATAACATGAGAAGGTTAAGATTCCTCATTTGAGATATTTAAATCCATTTAAGTCATTTATGTTGTATTTGGGTTGTAACAAGTTGTCAAAATTGTAAAAGGAGGTCTTAATATGATCAATAATATCAAAACATTTATTAAATAGGTGAATGGATCTATTTATATCCATATAAAGTCATTTGAGTCATAATTTTGGTCTAGGTTGGGTTTATATGAAAGTTGTAATGAAAAAATGCATAAAATGTTGTCATAGTTGCATAATTATTAAAAGAATGTAAGGAGATGGTTTAAAGGGAATTTTGGAAGTTATAACCAACCAAAAAATCTATAAAAATGGATTTATGGTAGAACCAAATCATTAATGAAAGGAAGAGATATGTTTTGAAACAAATTTGGTGAAATTTTGAGTTGTTATTTTGATTGCTTTTTCGGTTTTAGTGTTGGTTCCAGGTCTTGTACAGACATTTACAGCTTGAAAAACATGTAAAATATGTATATATGGATATATTATTGAATAATGTTCCTTTTATATTTGGTTTGAGTTTATTTCATTTAGAAATGAAGAATTTATGCAAGTTTTGGTAAAAGTTGTTATTTTTAGATTTGAGGATACCCAACTACAGTCAAATAGCAATGCTTGGAATGAACACATTTGGATGAAAAAAGAACTCTATTTATATTCATTGGAAATATATGTGAACTAGCTTATGTTTCCAATTTTTTTGAGTCATTTTCATTCAGATTTGTGTAAGTTATGTGTAATTGAGTAAAGACTAGTTTTTAAGTATCTTCGTTGAAGTTGCAGACAATGATTTGTGCTTGTAGAACTATTTATGTACTAGATAAATTAATGGCTTATATATTACAAAACTCTATTTATATAGGATCAATACTATTTTTTTTGGGTTTCATTTGGAGTAATTTTGAGCAAGTTATTTGATGCCCTAGGAAGGGTTGGCAATTTTGTTTCTGGTTTATGACAAAGAAAATGGGTCTAAGTATAGAGACTATAACATACAATTGATTTATTTATTTTGGCTCATCTTTGGATATGTTTTATTAGTCCTAATATAGAACAATTTAACCAAAGGGTTTGGTAGGAAATTTTTAGGATTAAAAGTTATGAATAATGGAATCAGATATAGAGATCAAGATATGTAAATGGAGAAGGGTTGATGTTTTTGTATCAAAACATGTTGTGTTTTGCCTCATGAGATGCCTCTATATAATGAAATAATTTCATAGATTTTGAAGGGATCAATGTGTATCCCAATTATTGGTTTGTTTTTAAGATGTTTTGCACCAAGGAGTATCCTAGAAGTGTTGGAGAGATGATTAAGTGGTTGTGTGTTTCATTCATGATAGAGTTCTTCATTGACATCAACTTACTGGTTATTCTGTGAAGACTTGTAGATAAACCAATTTTTTTTGGATTCACACAGTTCAAGTATTGAAGATCACCTTATGCGTACATGGGATTATGTTTTAGAGTTTTTCTAGATGCTATCATCTAGAGAGCATATGGAAATATGAAGACTAGACATAATTAAGATGGATATAATGAAGACAACTTTTAGACAATGTTTCTAGAAAGTGAGTACTAATGTTTGAATTGTATCTCCTAACAGAGATTGAATCTAGTTGAGATAATGACATAGGTTGAATACATATTAAGGATTTTTTTAATCACACACATTTAGATTATCAGTTTGAGGAAATTTATGAAGACTGTGAGCCGAAATATTATTTGTAATTATGAAAAGATGTAATATTATAATGTAACATGTGTTGTAATATCTTAAATTGGTCTTATATTATTATTGTAAATTGGGAAAGTCTCAAGATCAACTCAATAATTCATTTTAGGACTTGGTATAAAGGAAAAGGTCATTTCCTTGGATATAATGAGTGTGATATATGGACCTCATTAAGATGTTACAAAACATTACATCTTTTTATAATTAAAAATTAGTGTTGGCTCACTGTCTTTACAAATTTTTACATGTGTGACCACTGACCTTGCATACTTACTAACATCATCATCAAGCTATCTACTATCACTATATAATTGTGCTCATCACAATTTTGTCCTAGTTAAGAGATATGATCGAATCATCAGAAATCATTTATCAGGTACTCTGTCTTCTTACTATCTTCTATAATGAATGAATAACTTCTCCATGTATTTGATTCCCCATATGCGCAATTGTCCACGTCATTTGGATAAAATGTTGAATACATCCTCATTTGTACTTGACTTGATCATCAATGTACAGTCTATATGACCTCGTTCTCTATTTGCTACTCTACCAGTCTTTACAAAAACAATACTATGTTGACATCAATGGCAAAGACAGTCCTGAATGCAACATGTCAATCATGCTAACTATCTCTCCAATGCTTAGGATGCTCCCCTACAGGAATCAACATTCATGCTAACAATCTTCTCCTTTGGCATTGATGTAAACATAGATGAAAAGCATCTAGGTTCCAAGAATACCAAATCAAACTTTGATGTTACTGCTACTTTCTTCTTTTCAAATCCTCTTCATCAATCAAATTTGAAACTCACTGGAACACTACTTTGTCTATTCTTTATCACTCTTACAATCAACATTAGCTTTTTTCATTCAAGTTTGTAGGAACAACTCTTCATCTGTGTCTCATCACTTTTCACACTTCTCCCCCAATGATATAACTCAATGTTTCTCTCCATTGACATCAATAAATCCATCAACAATTCTCCTCCATACACACATCTCCCACATACTATCAGAAGATTTTTTTTCATGTGATCATCTCCCCCATTGATATTAATGATGAATACTTAATTATGTAAATCATTTGCTCCAAGTATTCAACTAGCTCAAGTGTCCAAAGAAACTATTCTATACCAACTACGAAGAGTCCTTGATGACTCTGCGAATCATAGATACCCCCCATACATGAAGCATTAACATTAATTATAGATAAACAATAGTGCTTTGTACCACTAGAGTGATGCACTTTTTGGATCATCTACTTAGAAGTAGGCACAAACATAACCCCAAGCATACCTCACAAATGCTCAAATGTATGTTTAGGAAAAGGCTTCGTAAAGATATTTGCAATATTCTCTTTTGTACTCATATACTCTAGTCTGATCTCTTTCTCTACAAATTTATCTCTCAAAACATGATACTTAATAGATATATGCTTAGTCTTAGAATGCAACACAATATTCTTAGACATACTTTACTTGTGTTATCACAATTTATGGTAACATACTTACTATACTTGTGTTATCATAATGTATGGTAATAGGTTCTGAGAATTCTATACCAATATCCTTCAATATCTACTTCATCAATATGATCTAATTGTAATTGTTTGTAGCTGCTACATACTCTGCTTCTACTATACTCTACGAGATACAGTTGCATGCCTAAAATGTGGGCACACTAATATGGGTCATTATATCCAAGATTTCTCAAAAGTGAGGTCTCGAATGGCGACTCATAGCTCTCTATTCATGGAGTGCAAGGGTTTGCAATGGAGGCCCTCAGTTTGACTTAGTTCATGCGCATGCAAGTACACCATGAAATGAGAGATTCAAAGAGGAAAAGCAAGAATGCTAGTCTCCATGATCATCAAATATTTATGAAAATGAAGATGCAAGCTAATCTAAATGATAACAATGCAAAACAAAGCAAGATCTAATCTATGAAAGCAAGATCTAATCTATGAAAGCAAATATGACTCTAAACTAATATGCAAATGCAATGATAAAAGCCCATGATGAAAGCCATGGGTGCAAGAGAGAATGAGATAAAAAGATAGAAGTTCTCCACAAAAGCTTTAGCATTCAAAACTCCTTCTTCAAAATTTGCTCTCCAATCCTACAGCATAACAATAGCATAATCATGGTATCCAAAATGAGGAGAGGGCTCTCCCTTATAAAGAAGATTGGACGATCTAGATTGAGAGGAAAAATATTTAATCAAGGGTGGACAAATAATGATCCATGTGAAATAAGGATCCACCAATGAGAAAAGAGGAGTGGTTGAGAAGAAAGTGTAAAGATAAGTCCCACGTAGAAATATGTGCATTTAAGTGTAGAGAAATTAAATAAAAGAATTTATTTAATTTTTTATTTAATTTAATTTCCTTTTTCAAGTGGGTTTAATTTATTTAATTTAAAAGGGAGCAAGTTCTTTTAATTAAATAGGAAATATTTAATTTAATTAAAAGAGGGATTTTTCTCTTAATTATTTAAATGTGGATGAATTTAATTAAAAGAGAGTTTTTCTTTTAATTAAATGGGGACTTATTTTATTTAATTAAAAGGGAGATTTTCTTTTAATTAAATAAAACTTAGGATAAAATGATCAACCTTAGAAAAATACATAATTGTATTTGATCAAGGAAATTGATTTAAATTGATTTAATAAAATATTACACACCATTGATTCAGGAAATTTGATAAATTTATAAGTTGAATAATGGGGGCCCATAGTCTAGGCGACCATTTTAGGGTGCATAAAACAATCTTGTTTCTTACTTAGCCAAGAAACCAATCTTTCTTGAAGGAAAAATAGTCCATTGTTGGTGCTCTTTCTATCATCCATACTACCTATCCAAACTGCATCAGTATAAGCACACAAAGTAAAATCACTTGATTTGTCATACCGCAATCCAAATCATGTGTACCCTTCAAATATATAAATATTCTCTTTACTACTTCATAATGTGGTTCTCTAAGATCTTCTTAGAATCTTTTTGCTATGCCAACTACAATTGCTATATCTAGTTTGGTGTGAGTCAGATATTATAAACCTCCAATCATGGATCTTTGCTAGATAACTTGTGACCAATTATCATGGGTGTACCAAAAGGCTTACAACATTCCAGGCCAAATATTTTCAACAAGTCATTTAGACACTTAGTTTGTGATAGGAAAATACCATCACTATTTTGTAAAATCTATAGACCTAAGAAAAATTTCATCTCGCCAATCATACTCATCTCAAATTTATTCTTCATTTCATCAAAAAATTTGTCACTTTCTTCATCATTACCTCCAAGGATTATGTCATCCATAAATATTACAATAATCAACAATCCATTCTCAATTTCTTTCAAATACAAATTGCTACCTATCTTACCTTTATCAGATCCCAACTTTTGAAAATACCTGTCCAACCTCACATACCAAGTTCTAGGTGCTTTCTTTAGACCATACATTGCTTTCTTCAATCTGCATACCATGTCTTTTTCTTTTGCAAAGGAAATCCTTTAGGTTTCTCACTGTAGAATTCTTCTTCAAGTTATCCATTCAAAATTATTGACTTTACATCCATCTAATACACTTTGAACTTCTTACTTGTTGCATAAGCCAAGAACATTCTACATGCTTCAATTCTGGAAACATAGGAAAATGTAATTTATGCCTTCTTGTTGTGAATATCCTTTGCATACCAATCTTGCTTTATTTCTCACAACCTCACCTTGTTCATTCATCTTACTTCTTAATACCCATTTAGTTCCTATAACATTCTTTTCTTTAGGTCTAGGAATCAATTCCCATGTCTCATTCTTCACAATATGATCTACTTCTTCCTTCTTTTCTTGAATCCAATGATCATACTTGCATGCCTCATTTGCACTCTTTGGTTAAATTGGAGAAATTAAACACAATTCTTCATGCACTCTATTTCTTGTCATAACTCCTTTAACTTTTCTTTTAATAATTTGATCAGTAGGGTGATTCTTTGTCAAATTCTTGTTGGGTGTAGGCATTGCTATTATAAGTCTTGCTTCTTCTCTAGGTTTAGATCTTTCTTCTTCTCTTCACTCAACAATTTGGACATGATACTGCAAATCATTGTTAGTCTCAAAGAAAACTTCAATATTCTCTCTAATAGGTTTAGGATTATGTTCTTCTTCATCAGAATTATAATCCTACATTCTTTCTTTAACTCCAAACTTTTCATCTACTTTCACATTTTTGCACTTAAAAATAGTCTTAGTTCTTTGATTAAAAATCTATAAGCTTTTCTTTTCAATGAATAACCAAGGAACATACCTTCACTGCTTCTTGCACCAAACTTACCAATATCATCATTCTCTTTATGTAACACTTACTTCCAAAAATTCTAAAATATTTTACTGAGGGTGTATGTCCAAACCATAATTCATAGGGAGTCTTGTTTGTACCTTTTATAATATGCACTATGTTCATTCTGTATACTACTATATTTGCTGCTTCTCTCCAAAATGTTTTGGATACATCATTCTCAAACATAATGAATCTTGCTGCCTCTATTACATAACTATTTCTTCTTTTGGTAAATCCCATTTTTCTTAGGAGTCTTAGGTGTTGATAGCTGTCTCTTAATGTCATTTTCTTCACAAAAGGTGTTAAACTCTCCACCTCTATATGATCTCAAACATTTTAACTTTACTCTAGATTCATTCTCAACTCTACTATTAAACAACTTAAACTTTTCAAATGCCTCATACTTTTCTTTAAGAAATGCTACCCACATCATTCTAGTGAAATCATCAACAAAAATCATAAAGTAACTTTCACCATAAAATCCTCTTGTTTTGGTAGGACCACTCAAATTTGTCTGAAAAATCTTTGATTTCACTATGGTAGTGAAATTTTTTTATAGGAAATTCTTTTGCTTAGCCACAACAAATTCTTTGCCAACAATATTAGTAGGCTTCACAATTTTAGGTAAATTGCTAATAGCAAAGGTACTACTAGCCTTCACAATATTATCAAAGTTTATATGAAAAAATCATCTGTGCCATAACCAATTTTTATCCACCCCTGAAACTAAACAAGTCTTCTCTATGAAACAGACTACCTTTGGATCATGTACTAGTGCCAATAAACTTACCATTTTTATCCTTGATAATGCATGTCTTCTCTGTGAGTTGTAACTGATAAGATTTATCAACCAACTGTCCAAATCTCAATGGTTATGCTTTAATCCATCAAAAAAACATACATCATCAGTGTTAGTCTTTCCATCAAGAGTAATATATCCTATTCCCTTGATGTGACAAGCTGAATTGTTACCAACTCTAACAATTTATCCACCATGATCACTAAACTTAACAACTTATTCATGTCTCCAGTCATATGATGTGAGCATCCACTATTTATAATCCAACAAGTTCTCTTTTCAACTTACAAAACTAATGCTTTTTCTTCTCTAACTTCTTTTTCAAGATTTTATTCTTTTATAGCTACAAATCCTAATTTGTAATCACTCTCACTCTAAACTCTTTCTTTAGACTCATCATCTTCTTTTGCATACAAACAATCTCTAGGACTCCTAGACTTGAAATTATTCATTGCAAGTCTAACATTTAAAAATTCTATTACCATCTAGTTCTCTTCTTACAAGTAGGAAAAATCCTTATTCAATTCTTCTATCCTCCCATATCTAGATCTAGTGTTGCTAGCATAATCTCCACTGGAGCTTGAATTTCTTGATAAAGAAGGAAAAATACTTAATCCATTATAAGATATTTACACTTTGGGAAATTCTCCAGATTTCTTGAAGCTCATTTTTGCTGCTTCCAATCTTCCAAGTATAGTCTCTTTGGTAAACTTCTTAGTACAAAGTATCACTTGCTCAATCATCTGCATTGTCTATCTGAATGGTAGTGTCAAAGTTTTCAAGATCTTCCATATAATCTTATCTTCATCTTTAGATCCACTACAAGACTTAATTCCTACAACATTTTTTGATATTCTACTAATATAAATTCTTACAAACTTATCTTCCATCATTTTAACATCTTGAAACAAACATATCCAATTCTGTAGTCTAATTATTTTAGCATGCTTATCACCTTCAAAATTAGATTCAAAGACTTCCCAAATTGCATGAGATGTCTTTAAGGATTTTACCTAACTGTATTGATTCACATGAAGAGTTAATAATAATGCTTCTCTGGCAAGCATATTGCACATAAATAGATCTCTTCAACTTTGTTGCAATCCTCAAGTTTATTTTCTTCCACAATATTCTTTCCATTCTTTGTCATCAGCCAATATGCTAGACCCATACATAGAAAATGAGTTTTCATGTTTTCTTGCCACCTATCACAGTTATCTCCATCAAATTTAGGACTTTCTTTTTTGAAGTGACCCACCATTGATATCCTTAAGTTGTTAATATTTTCCTTCAAGGACCTGATGAGTAGATACCAATTGTTAGAAAGTAATGTCCACCAAGATAATTGGTTGTGGGAGGGGGGGGGGGGGGGGGGGGGGGTGGGGGTGAATTCGTTATCCAACTTTTAAATTTTTTATCAACCTTATTAATCCTTAACCATGTGAACAATATAATCAACAACTATAAGAAGATACACATACACAATAACATCAGATATGTTAACTAGTGTAATCCTTGATCTGAGGAAAAACCTCAGTGGGGATAGTGCCCACAAAATGATGTAGTAATATAAAAGTTCCTTGTAAGAGGATGGACTTAGTTAGGAGCCAATGAAATACATCTAGTACATATGAATCTCTATTAGGATATTCCAATCCTATTAGGAGTTGTGCCAACCCTATTAGGAGTTGTAGAAGGCAGATGGACCCTCTCTCTAAATAGCTTCAAGGGAAAGATTGTTGAACTTACTATCCAACTAATCTCTATATTCTTACAGAATAATAGAAATGGAATTACTCAAATTCCTCTTTCCTCTTGACCAGAGCAAAACCTCTTTTGATCTCAATACCAGATCACGAACTTCATGTCCAAATAATCCCTTGGCTTGCTTACACACATTTACCAACTTCACATATCACTTTCTTGATACAAATGAAACACACATCACTACAAGGAAAATAACCCTCCTTTATACCATATTGTCAAAATAATTTCTTGAGACAACCTTGAGGCTTTCCCAATTAATTATAATAAGACCTCATTAAGCTATTACAAAACATTACATCCTTTCACAATTACAAATCACTGTTTTCTTGCAGTCTTTACAACATTTCACATATGCAACCGCTAACCTTGTGCACTTATTGACATCATCATCATGATGTCTTCTGTCACTATCTAAATGCACTCATCATGATTTTATCCCCATTTAGAGATACATCCAATCATCAAAAACCACTTATCAGGTACTCTATCTTCTCAATGTCTTTTGTAATTCATACATCCAATCATCAAAAACCACTTATTAGGTACTCTATCTTCTCAATGTCTTATGTAATTCATAAATAACTTCCACATGTCTTTGATTCACTATATGTGAACTTGTCCACACCATCAGGGCATAATGTAGAATACATCCTCATCTGCACTTGACCTAATCATCAAGGCACAGTCTGTATGAACTCATTCTCTATCTTCTACTATGCCAATTAATAGAAACAATACTATGTTGACACCAATTACAAACACAGTTATGCATGCAACATATCAATCATGCTAACTATCAATGTTTAGGATACTCCCCAAAAGGAATATCATCAACATTCATGCTACCAGACTTTACTTTCTAATAATTACAATAATGATGCAAGGAGAAATAAGAAATCCTTTTAAGATGACTTGATTTTCTAGTAAATTATTTTCATTTGTAAATCCACTCAATTAAATAAAACTCATATTAATTATATTATATTCACTATTGGAATAACTAAAACTAATACATTCTTTCAAAATATTACAACCATTTTGAAAATCAATATACATTTCTAATAAGAAATATATTATTTTCTTGTTCACTTCAGAGCCACCCTCAACCCAAAAATCTCTTGTATTTATGATCCCATTACTTACTTTTTTTATCTCGTGTGTTGTGTTTTGTCCCTTAGTTGTTTCCCTTGATGAAAAAGACACACAAAGACACATGCCAAACACATATGACATACTTCACATTAGTTAGTGCATCTTTCATTAATATGTTTGATATATTATTTATTGTGTTAATATTTAGTTATTTCCCTTGATGATAAAGATTCACAAAGACACATTCCAAACACATATGACATACTTCACATTGGTTAGTACACACATTTTTCATTAATATGGTCGATATCTTGTCCATTGTGTTAATAGTACACATTGATCTCTCCATGAACCTAGTGTTGGTACTACCACAGGTCAATATACTGGGGGGTGAGGGGGGTTAATCATTCAAGATTAAGAAAAAACCAAAGAACATGAAGATAATAACACATAGCACATCATTTATCTCATGGAAACCTAGCTAGGGTAAAAACCATAGTGTGTGAGTCAATCCTCACAAATATTTCACTCTTCTAAAGTGTGTTGGGTCAAGAGCTTATCCTTGTTAGAAGATTAAAAAGACAATGTTAGGTGCTACTCAATTAAGGGATTTTGATAAGACCTATTAAAGTCTTGCACTATTAGGAGTAGCTTGGTTAAAGTACTTTTGAACACAAGTTAATGTGTCACCCTCTGAGGAGATTTATACAAAGAACCTATTAGGGTCCACCCTCAACATGATTTACTATTGTAAAGGTGAGTAAACAACATGGACTAAACTAATAGATAGCTACTATACTTATCTTGGAATAGATCCTTATTCATCTCTAAATGTTTGTCTAGAACTATTCTTTGCCTTCTCTTGGCTCTGCAACTTTAGACCTTGATCACTTGTGTGCTTGGATCTTCTTTCCTTTTGCACATGATAACCTTGTTCTATTTGAGCTTGTTGGCTTCTCCTTAGCATGATGAATCCCTAAATATGATTTTTCTCTTATTGCTCTTTTTCACTCCTTGAGATTCCTCTTAGCTTAGCTCTTCTAGCTCCTCAAATAATCTCTCAATAATCTAACCTTCCCTGGTTCAACTCTTCCTCCTTTAATACTCTCTTTCATCTTTTCTTGGAACCTATAATTGATGAATTCAAAATCTAAATTATCATCCCTACTAATAGCTTGACTTCCCATTGTAGTAGTGCATCAATCTTGTTAGCTAGGAGTTATAGGTGCCATGTGTCCTCAATGACTTACTAATATTGGAAAGAATTCAAAATTGAATTCTTTTGATTGTTCCTTGGTCCATTCCCCCATTACCATTAAATAAAACATTGAGTGAACTCTTTCCCTCTTCATGACTAGGTAGTAATGGGTATCTTTATTCATGCTTGCCTTGCTAACATGGCCAATCTAACTCACTAGTATATCTACTTACCCTTCCACTCTTTTTCCTTCTGCTTGCACAAACTTTACTTAGCGTACTTCATCTAAGTGGATCAATTCTACCATTGCCTATACCAGACTCACACACCTTCTCTAGTCTAATCACCTTTGTGAATTGGAGTCACACATGAGTGTTCTTAATGATCATTCCTCTCTACCTATCTTGGTTCCTTTGTATGTGTTGACATCAATGAAAACACCTTTGATAACTAAGCCTACCAGTAAGCTACCAATCAATCTTCAAGACAATTAGGCCAACAATATCCTCCTTTGTTATTGATGGAAACACTTAGTTATTTGAGAGCTTTCTTATTTTGGTGCCTTTCTTTCCTTCTCTCAAAAACTCCCTCTAATATAGTTCATTTACATGCTTTGACTGTTCAAATTCTCTTCTCATCTTTCTTTCTTGTGATCCTCACACATCTCTATCTAGCTTTATTCTTTCTTGTACACCTACTTTGTTTAATCATAACCTAGAGTGATTTTTTAATCACAATCTAAGTTAAGAAGACAATTGTATTGAAGCCTAGAAGAAGTGATCAAAGATTGAAAAAATACATAGGCTTGACCAAGCAAAAGAGAAGAAGATTAAGGAATTGAAGTTTATGCCGAATGATGCTAGTGTGGACTAAGTGCTAGTATAAGTCAAGAAAATATAGTGTCAATCGAGCATCAATAATTACCATGTGACAATATATGTACTGAGCAAGAAAATTTAGTAGTGACTAAGCAATCCAATGATGACTGAGTGTTAGAACACAATGTTGGTTGAGGGAAATCATTTGACAAATTAAGGGGAAATTGTAATTTCTTGTCGACACAAATGATTTCTTGGAATATGGATGGATAAATTGGATCATTTAATTTGAGGAAAACCCTGTTTGAGTGTTTCTATGCAGAAATCTAAGGTGAAGATTAGAGAAGTTTCTAAAAGATGAAATGTTGGAAGGATTTGATGAATATATTGGAAATTTGGATAAGATAGATGTTTAAAGTTGTCATTTATGGCAATATACATTTGGTATGAAGAAGAAAAACTTTGAAGACAAAGTTAAGGCATTCATACTTAGAAAATTGTCTAAGTATTAGTTAGTTAATTTGGTAGAGAAAATACAATTTTGATGTGTGCAATTGACATATGCATTATTGGAATGTGTGCAATTGGTTACAAACTTAAAAGAGTTTCAGGATGATGTGTTCAAGTGTGTGAGTCACTATAGTCAGTATGAAAGAAGATATAATAGTTTTACTAGTTGGGACAATATAAAGACAAAATAGAGCATATAGGAAATGGTTAATTGTGAGTTAAGAAATTATTTTTTTAACAAAATAATTACTTGAATAATTAGGGACAACATCCTAGATGCTAACTTTAAGAGGGCAAGAGTTAATAATATATTTTTTAAGCGTGTGAAAGCTTGAAGGCTGACTGGACAATATTTTGTGAATTACAAAAGTATAAAGGAAAGTTTGTAAATGCAAAGTTAAGTGTTCTTCTAAGTAAGACTATGCAAAATTTATGTAATGTGAATTATGATGTATGAATAGAGGATTACAAGTTTTGTGAAGAGAAGCAAAAGTGATACCAGATATTGAAGATATTAGCAACAAGCAAGAGGTTTTTGTATCTATCTTTTTGTATCAAAGAATTACATTGTATATTGCATGTTAGGGTAGTGGGCTCTTCTTGCATATATTCTATATTTATATATAGAAAATCATACCATGGTTGAGGCTTCTAATAAGGTCCAAGTCCTCTAACAAGGACCGTGACACTATATGCATGTAAGAAACTCCTAACAGGGTCAATATCTTTAACTAGATACTTTTGATTAGTGGATCATTTTGTGGGTGCCATCCCCACCAGGGTTTTCCCTTGGCTAGGGTTCCCCTAGCTAATAAAATATGGTGTTATGTGTTCTCTTATTATATGGTTATGTTTAATATTCAAGATAATTAATTTTGTTTCATATGCAAGTTATAAGGCAATTAATAATAGCTTATTCTAGGTTAAAGATTGTATAATACTGATTCACCCCTCTCTTAGTATTCCCTATTTCCAATAATTGGTATTAGAGAATAGTTACTCAAAAGAGGCTTAATAGCTTGAGTAAGATCCCCATGGATATGGAATAGTTATAGAAGAACCTAGAAGAAGTTCTTGAGCAGATTCATATTCTCATTGAAGAAAGAGGCAACCTAAAAGAAAGATACAAAGATGCAACCAAATATATTGGCAAGTTAAAAGACAAGATTGATCATCTCAAATCTAGAAAGGAACCAAAAGATTAGACAAAACCGAGTGATGAAGTATCAAGATTGATGAAAGAAGATGAGATTCTAAAACATGAGTTGAAGATCACTGAATTTACAAAATAATTATTGGACTAATTAGGGACAACATCCTAGATGTTAACCCTAAGAATAAAATAGTTAATAATATATTTTGTCAAGTGTGTGAAATCTTGAAGGCTAGCTGGATAGTATTTTGTGAATTACAAAAGTATAAAGGAAAGTTTGTAAATATAAAGTTAAGTGTGCTTCTAAGGAAGAATATGCAAAATTATGTGATGCAAATTCTGATGTATGAATAAAGGATTAAGAGTTCATTATAATGTTTAGAATAACTGATGGGGGGTGGGGGGGGGGGGTGTGCATCAATTACTCAAGGTCCATAAGTACCATTTGAACAATCAAACATTATCTATTCTTCTTATGCTACTGTAACTCGATCTCTACAGTAGACTGATAAACAAATTTACTAGTAGTACAATATCCTAATATAATAGACTTGTTGAATGTAAACATGTAAATGTAAAACATCATGAAAAATTCAGCACAAGTTTGACACCAGGATTTAACATGGAAACCCAATTTGGAAAAAACCACCAACAACATGTAACCACTTTTCACTGTTTTGAAGTGACCCATGTTAGGATCCAAGCCTATTAAAGGTTATAATACACAATGTTAAATGTGACCTAGTTAGAGGATAAAATCACCCTTTTAGGAGTGGCCTTGTTACAAGAATTTAGAACATTCCAATAGAATGTCACCTCACTTAAGGATTTATGCAAACTGTTAAGTCCTTCAATGATTCTTAGGTCAACCTTTAATTAGAAGGGTTTTAATACAAACTATTTATAATGATTTGAAAGAAAACAATAAGGTTTGATATGTATGATTACAACTCACTTTGTAGTTTTTGATCTCTTTATTTAGTTCATGTGCTGATTATTTGATACACCTTCCTTGTCACCTCCATCCTTGATTCACTTAGCAAACCTTCAAGCAATCAACCTTCTCTTCACAAAAAACTTAATCCTTCTACTTAGATTCTCTTATCAATGTCAATAACTTTGTTCCATCTCACTGGAAACACACACAAACTCTCTATTCTATCTCTTTATGTCTCACACTTCACACTTGTATCATCCCTTCACGTACTCTCACACACACTTATTCTTCAAATTTTGGCTTTGCACCTTCTTAAATAGGTAATTTTGGTCCTTTTTCATTTTCTAGGATCACCATAGATCTTAGGGCTCACTATTTGATCCAACAGATTCATTGTATCTATCCATCTTCCTCTTTTCTAGAAACTTCTTGTCAAAGTCATTCATTAGGTATGTTACCCAATCCTATCCTTGAATTAAATAATCCAACTCATCAATTTTATCTTCAACATGGTTTGCATGTCCCAATAAATCAACTAAGTCAGCTAGAAATCATGATTCCTCATTCGCATTCAAAATACTATCACTCAATCATCATTTAGTTCTGACACTTGGTCACCACTAAATTGCTTGGTCAATATAGAACTTATAGCTTAGCATCAATACTATTAATCAATTGATACTGATGCTTAGTCAATACTTGATTTTCTCAACACTTACTGTGGGCCAGTTGAGACTAGCATCACTCAACATAAACATCAAAATTCCTTGATCTTTTACTATCTTTCTCAGTTAGGATTTACATAAGTGATATATTCTAACTTGTACTATAAAGACTTGAACATCAACATGATTTAAAAAATTACTTTGTCTTATCAAAGTCTAACTAATTAAATGTCCATTGTAGCTTCCTTTTCATAACTCAACCTTTCCTCTAAGTGCTTTTGTTATGAGCAATCTCTCAAATCCTCTTCATCAATCAAATAGATATGGCATTTAGATCAGATAACAACATGTCTCATTAGTAGATTTGACATTAATGACAATACAACAATTGTTTCAATTGTAGTTTCAACATATTTTTGTGAAGATCAACAAACATGATATTAAATATTGAAGATATCAACAACAAGAAAGAGGTTTTTTTATCTATCTTTTTGTATCAAGAAATTACATTGTATATTGCATGTTAGGATTGTGGGCACTTCTTGCATACATTATGCATTTTTATATAAAAAGCTCCTAATAGGGTTGAGGATTCTAGCAAAGCCTAAGTCATTTAACAAGGATCGTGACACTATATGCATGTATCATAATCCTAACAAGGCCAATATCTTTAACCAAATACTTTTTATTGTAGATCATTTTGTGGGTACCATCCCTACCACAATTTTCCCTTGGCCAGGGCTTCCCTAGTTAAAAAAAATGGTGTTATGAGTTCTCTTATTATATGGTTATGTTTACAATATAGTATAATTAGTTTTCTTTCACACACAAGTCATAATACAATTAATAATTTCTTTTTTTGGGATAAAGATTGTAGAATACAGATTCACTCCCCCCCCCTTAGTATTCCCTATTTCTAACAATTGGTATCGGAGCATAGTTACTAAGAAGAGGCTTAACAACTTGAGTAAGATCCCCATGGCTATGGAATAGTTACAGAAGAACCTAGAAGAATCTCTTGAGTAGATTGACATTCTCATTGAAGAAAGTGCTGGAAACCACAATTAAAATAATTGTTGTATTGTCATTTATGTCAAATCTATTGGTGAGACATTTCTCTATCTGTTATAAATGCCATATCTATTTGATTGATGAAGAGGATTTGCGAAGTTGTTCATAACAAAAATCGTCTAGAGGATAGGTTGAGTTATGAAGAAGAAACTACAATTGGACATTTGATTAGTTGGACTTTGACAAGATAAATTGATTGTTTAAATCATGTTACAAGTAGAGAAGACAATAATTCTCAAATCTTGAAAGTATGAACAAAGATAGATCAAATGCATATGCTTGACTGAGAAACAAAGAAGAAGACTTAAGAATTTTGAAGTGCATGCTAGGTGATGCTAGTGTTAATTGAGCTACAATAAGTTTCGAGAAAAATTGATGTTGACCTAACCAAGCATCAACTTTGACTGACTGATAGTGTATGTGCTAAGGAATAAATTTAGTAGAGACCAACTAACTCAGTGATGACCTAGTGTTAGAATATAGTGTTGGCCTAGGAGTAACATTTTAATAGTTTATGAGAAATCATGATTTCCATCCTACTAAATTGGTTTCTTGGTGTTGGTGTAAATACATATTCACTATTTAAACTTACTTAAGTTTACTTAGGTTAATGCATTATTTTATTATTTATTTTGTGAGACACTTAGGAGTTTGAGCACCTTTTTGAGTTGTCATGTTGACAACATAGAAGTACACAACTCTAATTTAGCACATGGTGTCTACAACACTAGAGTTTGCATCATTCACTGAGTTATCATGTTGACAACACAATTATTTGCACTCCCCTTTTAGCACATGTTGTCTACAACATAGATTTTCCTGTTACACCTTTGTAGGCTTATCCTCTCATCATTGCACTTACTTCCATGCTTAATGGAGGATAACCCATATCTAGTGGACATGTGCCTGGTTGTATGACTTGTCATGTAGCTGATTCTTAGGCATTCTAGATGCATCTTAGAGGCCTTTATATACAAGCACTCCTAGTCTACTTTTATGTATATTGAATCAAATACATTGTTATTATGATCATACTCCTTTCTAGTGTACAATTGTGCTTGTGTTTGAGTTCTTAGTTCTTGGGTGAATTTTTCCCTAAGGAAAATTCTTACATGGTATAAGAGCTTGGAGAATTTCTCTTCACATAGCCATTCAAGACCATTGTTGCTTCATCACCTCAGCCCAAATTTGGAGTACTGTAGAAATTGGGAGCATTTAGAGCCAGAGCTAACCTCGCCATTGCATCCAAAATGCTGATTTGGTAAAGATCGACTATAAATTTGCTTATGTTGGGCTAAAGTTGATCGTGAGGCAAATTTTGTTTTGCAAATCAGAACTTACATGCTCTGATTTGCAACTCGGGTATGGTCATTTTGTAGATCTAATTGATTATTTATTCAGATCTAGTTTTTTTCTTTGTCTGCCCACTTGGGATAGCAGAGAATTTTTCTGCAAAACCAAGCAGTGACACCTTGGCCCTACAATGAGGAATATTTTGTTTGCTACAAAGAATATTCCATATCAATTTTTGGTGGACAGTATATTATATTAGGATCAGACCCTACATTTTTTAGTGTGCAAGCAACTGACGGTTAAATTCAAGCCATGATATAATTTCCTGGCATCAAACTTACTAGACTGACAACACCCATTCTAGGCAGCCTTCATTATTGAAAGACCTGGTGGTATCATTTTTAAACACAATGTAGTGTTGTGATCCCATGAATGTGGGACTATTTATAAAACCCTCAACATTGTGAACTATAAACTCTAGCTCCTACACTTTGTGTCCAACATTAGACAGAGTATGCTCCAGCACAGGACATGTGACAACCAGACATTCGCTGCCTGCCCGTTGACTTAGCTTGAAGTTGCCCATGTCTGATGTGACACCACTGCCATGTGGGTAACACTACAGTGCCATGTCCAAATTATGACATGTATAGACCACCATGAGGCAATATCTATGTCTTCCACATAGACACCATACCTTATGCCATGGCAGCTTTGTGCCATGTGGCCGAATACCAACCCGACAAATGGCTTGTCAAACCTAGACACATGGATGCAGTGTCATACCAACCAATCAACGGACATGTAGGTATAATCATTTGACTCAGTTGCCACATGTCATCCACATCATTGATAATACATTTTCCATGTGTCACATTTGTACGAGTGACATTAGTAGTCTGTACTACCATGTTAGCCCAGGAGGCTTTTTCGTTGACATCAACATTTTATAGGAAAAAAATTGAGGACCATATGACCATCATTCCTAAGCAATTTTAAATTTCTATGACAGTCATTTGAACATCAAATTTAAGCCCATACTTTTCCTTCCAAACCCCTCTCCAAGTTACTTTTTAATTTGGCAGCCCGACTTAGAGAGGCCATAACTCGATCATTCAGACTCCAAATTAGGTGCATTTTAAAAAATTGTGTTGAATTTCCTGAACTTTCTAGTGGCTATGTTTTTTTCTAGTTTTGGTGCAAGGATTTTTTAGAAGTTGCATTTTTTGGCAACTTTACCTGTTCAATCCTACATTTTGCAACTTCAATCACTTTGTACGGGATCATCTGGACACTTCTTTAGGTTTTTTTTTGAAGGTGCATTTTTTTCATCTACTTTCCAGATCTATGATCAGATTCTAGGTTTATGTGTACAAAAATCTCACTTTTAGAATTAGGGCTTTTTTTTGCATTGTACTACTTTCATTTCTTTTCAAAATTGTTGTACATCTAAGCCACATTTCTTAGTGATAGATTTGGGCCTCAAAAGGTAGTTGTAAAAAGAAAAATCAGAAGTCCACTTTGTTCATTTTGACAAGTGACCTTTTGTACATGCACTACATATAAAGTGCCAAAAGCATCTTTTTTTTTTTTGTGGGGGGGGGGGGGGGAGTCTTTTGAGTGAGTGAAAAGGGGGGGTGTTTACCGTGTTCTTGTGTCTCTTTGTGTGCTCTTTTCATTTTTTTGCATCATGGGTTCACCTAAATGTCCACTTCTAACTTTACGTAATTATTATACATGGAAAGATATTGCATGGAGTAGATTAATGAAAAAATATTTAGGTATTTATGTTGATAGAATAATTGCCAAACCCACTGATGCTATAGCACTCACTGATTGGCAAAAACAAGACCAACAGGCTTTAGGAATTATCAGAAATTGTGTATATAGAGATCTCTTCTTCCACATTTCTAGTTTCAAGGAATCCAAACTTGCATGGGAAAAACTTGAATCATTGTATGGTAAGGTGGATGAGGAAAAGGGATTTCAAATTGAGGATGATCTATTTCTCTTGGATCCAAAGAACTTTGACATAATTCAAGATTACATCAACAAAGCCAATGAATATAGGGCACCACTTAAAGATTGTGGAAATCCCATGAAGGATGACAAGTTGATTCATCACATCCTAAAGAGGCTACCTGTAGAGTATGCCTCCTTTTTTTTGAGTTATAATACTCATAGGTTGACCATGGGAAGTGCTTACCAGAAGCCTACATTTGATGCATTTGCAGAGATGTTGATTGTTGAACAATCTCACTTGATAGATTTGGGACTTCTCAAGACATCAAAGACCAAAGTATTGGTGGCTAGTGATGAACACCAATCAAGTCAAGGAGGAAAAAGTTCTAGCAACAAGAAGAAGAAGCAGTGGAAGTAGAAATCACAATCTGAGATACAATAGTCCTCCTCACAACTAGGAAACTTTTCTTCCAACAAGAAGGGAAGTAATGAAAAGAAGGACAAACTTTTTTGTGGATAATGAAAAAAGTCAAATCATGATGAGCATCATTGCAAGACTAAAATAATCAATGAGTTGGAAAACCTACACAAGAAGAACACAATTTAGGTGCCAGGTACTTCCAAGGATTCAACTCCACCCTCTTCAAAGGGAAAAGGGCAAGCACTTATGGCAAATACAAGTTCTTCTTCAGAATGGATACTTGACTCAGGTACCTCCTACCATATGGGTTCTTCAAAGGGAGAATTTTCTTCATTGAAGTAGTCACAGATTCTGCACGTCTTCATGGGAGATGATACTAAAATGGAAGTTGAAGGAAAAGGACATGTAGAGATGGAAAATGGGGAATTTAGAGATGTTCTCTATGTTCCAAACCTTAGCTCCAATCTCCTCCCAATTTATCAAATCACTCACCTTGGAGATGGACTTAAAGTTGAGTTCCTTTTAGATTCAATGATGGTGCGTAGTCTTAGGGATGATTCATTGGTTGCAGTAGGGAAATTCAATCATGAGAAAAGGCTTTATTCCTTCTCCCACTTTGTGCCTAAGTCTCCTTCTCAAGCCTTGTTAACTCACTCACATTCACAAATCAAACTATGGCATGAGTGGTTTGGTCATCTTGCCTTCTGCTATCTTCTACAACTTTGCTCAAAACACATGGTCAAAGGTCTACCTAACATCAAATTTTCTAAGGGTGAGTGTTCATAATGTTCAGTGGATATGCATCTCAAAGAGAAGTATGATAAAGGGATGTCTTCTAGAGCTCTAGTTGTTATTTAGTTGGTTCAAATGGTTTTAGTGGGTCCTTTTGTAGTAACTTTAGTCAGCCAAGGCCGCTACATCCTTACTTTTGTTCATGACTTTTCATGCTTCACATGGGTCTACTTCCTTCATCATAATAATGAAATGGTTGATAAGATTCAAGCCTTTAAGATTCATGTTGAACACAAATCTAGGAAAACCATCATGGTTCTATGGATGGACAATTAAGAATAGATATGTGGATAGAAGACTTAATGACTTTTGAAAACTTGAGGGAATTGATCTTTAGAATCCACCAGCATTCAATCCACACAAGATAGATGTTGCAGCTATGAGGACTAGAACTCTTAAGTCCATGGAAAGTTGCATGATTAAAGCCAAGTCTCTTGATCCTACACTTGAAGTCGAAGCCATTAGTAGTGCTACTCACATACTTAACAAGTCTCCTCATAATGCCTTAGATAGGAAGATACCTTTTGAGGCATGATGCAGTAGAAAACTAGTTGTGGGTCACCTTAGAGTCTTTGGTTGTCCAACATGGGCAAACCTATCTACCAAGGGATGTGAGGCACGAACACCTTAGTCTTGTACTTTCATTGATTATGAAGGTGTTAAGTCTTATAGACTTATGGATCTAGAGACTCATGAGATTTTTATGGAGAAGGATGTACATTTTGAGGAAAGTTCACCCAACTTATCCTCTAATCCTCTCAGAACTTCATACACTATGGAAACTGATAGTGCCACTAGTGATAGTGCTTCAATAGATTTAGACACGTGGGGTTCTATCGACAGTTGCAAAAAAAGGTCATGACATCAATCTAGTCCACATGCTTATATTGCCATAGTGAAAGGTCCAACATAGTAGGGTACATGTTGTCTTCTAGCTCCAACCTTAGTTGATGAATTCTTGGCAGACATTGCATGTTTGTTCTTGGAGTCACATACCGTAGATTTGGGAGATAGCCTTGATGATTTACATCTTCTATTTGATGAAGATGATCCTTCTATAGTTGTTGTGAGGGCTCACTCTAACCCTCATATCCATTCTCTACATGACCAATCTTTATAGGTTGGCATGATTGTGGATCCTTATGAACAATATGGTGCAAGAGCACGTCTGTGACAAGAAGTCTAGTGGCGACAGGAAGATAGCATGCAACATTATTAATGCAAAATTGTATTGCAACAGGAGGTCTGGTGGCGATAAGAAGAAAACCTGCAATATGACTAATAAAAGTTTAAAATCTAAAAATTGAAATGTTAGTGTGTGCGTGTGAGTTTAGAGTTTTATGCTTTATAATAAAAGTCCTTTTCCATGTGGTGGAAATGTTTAGGTGGCATTCTTATAAGCCTACCCAACATTATGCACTTAGGACTTAGTATGAGTTTGTTTTAATTTTTTTTGGATGTGTTAAAAGTTTCTAATTTTTGAAAATGTTTTATGGGAAAAATCAAAAGAAAGAAAATGATGAATATTCCTAAAGCATCATGTGTAGGCATTCAAAATGTAATTTCTACAAGAAAGCTATGATGGTTTTCTTGGGAGTTACATTAGAAGGTTTTTCAAAAAGAGAAAGAGTGCATATTGTAAGGGGGATATTTTTTAGGGTAGAGATTTTTTTGGGAGAAAGTGAATAGAATGAAGTCCTTGAGTTTGCCTATAAATTTTCTTGAGTTTTAGTGTTGTATGGATGTGATTGTGTAGTATTCTACATGCATCTTTATGATTGTATTTAGATCAACATTTTGGAAGAAATTTGAAAATCAGATCTTAATAGTTTAGTATTTTCTTATTTTTCATTTCCTATTAGCCGAATCTCTCTATTGTTTTGAGAGTGGTCTTTGCATGGGGGTTTTCTAAAGATCCTCCAATGGTCTTTGTTGGCCATTGGAGGATCTTCTATAATTTCATGCATTTATTTATTTCTGTATTGTTGTCTCATATCATGTTACAGGAAAACTTAGTTGTAATGTAGATTTAAATGGGCAACATCTTCATGCCTTGACCCTCATTTTCATTAAATTTCTATGCATTTGCTGAAATCTGCATTCATGCATGTGAAGCCTAAAGTTGTGTATTTGATTTTCTAAAGGTTCTAAAATCCCTCTACATCATTTTTGGTATCAGAGCCCAGCAAAAGATCTGGGTAGAGAAAGGTGATTTGGTATTTGATTTTGAAGTTATATGGGGTTCCATGCAGGAAATAATCGATCACATATTTGTTTGTGAATGCTGAAGGAGAAGGGATAAAAATGAGTTTTGGATTGATTTGTTACTAAATCACTTGGATGAATCAAAGAAAGTAAATCACTATCATTTGAAAGAGAAATATTTGAAGTTGAAACTATTGCATGCATGTCAACATTTCTAGCTTCCTTATTTCTGGTAGTGTAGTGGAAAGTCTTTCCTTGTTTTTTTCATGAAGTATTTCCTTGTTATGCATGAGATATTTTTTAAAAGATTACTGAATATACTCTCATTTTGTTCAAGTTTAATTCATTTTCATTTAGAAATGAGCAAGTTATGCACAATTCTGTAAAGTTGGTCTATTTAGATTTTAGATTTATAGTCCAAAGAAATTTTTTTATTAGTCACGTATTGTTTCGTAGAGACCTAAAAATCAGAGGGATGATAGTAAATTATGTTTTGAACAACTTTTATTCTTTCCAAAAAAAATTATCTTGTGATTTGAGGGGTCAACAAACCCATTTCTAAAAACTGTCCTGTTTACTGTCACTGTTGCTACAGGAAGGCAACAGTTTGGAAAGTCTTTTGTTCCTTGATTTTCATGGTGGTAGGAAGGAATGTGGTTGAAATAAGTTCAAGTTTAACATTTGGAAATAAATCCCCAGCTCTAAAATCAGCGGCATTGAGTTGGACAATTTGTTTTGGTCATGGTTAAAGTATGGTTAGTTTGCTTTAGTTGAGGGGATAAGTGTTTGACAAAATTCCTGTCAATGTGAAGACATAATTACCACAACTTGAAGGCAATGAGTGAAAGAACAAGACTGAATTTTTTTGTGGAAAAAGATTTGTTCTGTTTAAGTGTCCTATGTTGCTGAAGCATTCTATGTTCATGTAGTAGATTATGTTACTGTAGCAGAATACAATATGCAGATTGTGGAGGTTTCTAGATTGATGAGTGTGAGCCTTTGAAGCAACCCTTCGAGTTGAGTATATCCACGAAAGGTTTCCAGAGTGCAGCTCTGCATCATAATGGAAGAAGAAGAAGTAGAAAGACAAAGCTAAAACCAAAGACATTCTATATTCCAAACAAAGTGCAAGTGTAAGAATAAGGTATGCAAAGTTATAGTTGATAGTGGTTCTATTGAAAATATAATCTCAGTAGAAATGGTTGAGAAACTGAATCTTCCAAGAATACCTCATGATTTACCTTACAAAGCTTATGGGTTAGGAGATGAAAATTGGATTGATGTCTTTGAAAAGTCATACATTTCTTTTAACATTGGACCATATTTTGATACCATTGAATGTGATATTATGCCTTTAAAAGATTGTCACTTGATTTTGGGAAGAGCATGGCAATATGATAGGTCAACCATATATGATTGTAGAGAGAACACATATACTATCAATAATAATGGAAAGAAGATGGTGTTTAGGGTATAATTTAGTGGCTAATATTCGTAATTTGGCTAATTTTAGAATTTTTTGGCTAGTAATTTGGCTAATAATTTAAGATTTGATACAACCTAAATAGCCATAGTTTTATAAAATTAAGTTCTAGAATATTTAAAATCGCTCAATAATTTATTTTATTAAAAAATTTAAAATCAAATATTTGCCACAATATTCGTTACATGAATAGATTTGAGTTACCTAAATATAATATATTATTGGAGAAATTAAATTGAACTGACCAATAATTATCATAATTATTAGTTACTTTAGGGATATATCACCAATATTTATTTTTCACTATTGATTTAAAGTATATGTAACGATTCTCATAATATTCCATGAGGTAAAAAAATATTCAATTTTGATTTGTAATATTCCATAGTGATTAATGAACTTCCTATTATTATTGAGATTCGTCAATATTTTATACAAGAAAAATTATGATTCAAAAATAATCGCCGATATTAATCATATTTAGAATAAAAAATTGAGAGATTCGCCAATAGAAATAATTTTTTTTTTCAAAATAACGAAAGATTCGCCAATATTTTATATCTTTTTTTGGAGGCGGCTTTCTTAAGGTTTACCCTGATGGTGTTGTTTCCATTGAAGGATGATGAAACATGGAAGGAATCAAGAAGTTTAGGTCTTATTGATAGGATATCATTTCCAATGCATGATGAAGTGAAAGAGGAAGTGAAATAAGTTTTGGTGGAGGCTAATGAAATTGTGAAGAAGGCAGCCATAAAGAGTGCAGATGTATGTGAAGGTTGGACAGAAATCTCAACAATGACAGATGTAAGTTGTCCTTTGGAAGGGAAAGAATACAAAATGCAAGAAGAACATAAATTGCAGCAAGAAGAAGTGCAACAAGTAAATGCTAATGAGAGGAGTAAAGAGGAAAGTCCTATGGGATTTGAGTGTGATAAAGTTATGGTTGGAATAGTAATGTGTCCTTTGAAAGTAGAGATGAGTACAATGCTAGAAGGTACTCCTCTGAAAGAGAGTTTGGAGGAAAATAATGAAGCCTTTAAAATGCATGGTGTAGTGAATCAAGAGGAATGGCATGAAGATGAAGATAAAGAATGTGTAGCAGGAAGTTCTAAAAAAGAATTTGATATATGGGAAGAGTTTACAACCATCATGGGAGAATGGCAAAGGAATGGTGGTAGTATGGAGACTCAGAATGAAGAAGTTTCCAAAGAAGAGGTATCAGATGATGTTATGGACAAGGAAGACGAGGCTGAATATATTTATGACAGGGCAACAAATTATTTTTGGGACATAAATTTCAGAATACAAATTCAAGTGTATGCAGCAATAATAAAAATTTAGAATGTGATGAAGTTACAAGTTTATGTAGTAGCCATACAAATTCAGAATATGATGAAGTGGATGCATAGTGAGCAGCAAATAATTTTTATTTTACCAATGGAAAAAAAACCAAAGGTTAAGATAAAGGAGAAAGAGAAAATTCAAATGATACAAGTTCAAGAAGGGCCAAGTTTTCTAATTGGAGGAAAAGTACAAACCAAAAGTCAAGATGAAGGGATCCATATATTTTTCTAATGCTTTGTTTTGCAGGTGTTTCCAAGGGACTTGGAAACTTTTGAAATTTGGGAGTATGGTGCAGGAGCATGTCTACGACAGGAAGATAGCATGCAACATTATTAATGCAAAATTGTATTGTGACATGAAGTCTGGTGGTGACAAGAAGAAAACCTGCAATATGACTAATAAAAGTTTAAAATCTGAAAATTGAAATATTAGTGTGTGCGTGTGAGTTTAGAGTTTTATGTTTTATAATAAAAGTCCTTTTCCATGTGGTGGAAATGTTTAGGTGGCATTCTTATAAGCCTACCCAACATTATCCACTTAGGACTTAGTATGAGTTTGTTGTAATTTGTTTTGGATGTGTTAAAAGTTTCTAATTTTTGAAAATGTTTTATGGGAAAAATCAAAAGGAAGAAAATGATGAATATTCCTAAAGCATCATGTGTAGGCATTCAAAATGTAATTGCTACAAGAAAGCTATGATGGTTTTCTTGGGAGTTACATTAGAAGGTTTTTCAAAAAGAGAAAGAGTGCATATTATAAGGGGGATTTTTTTTGGAGAGAGATTTTTTTGGGAGAAAATGAATAGAATGAAGTCCTTGAGTTTTCCTATAATTTTTTTTGAGTTTTAGTGTTGTATGGATGTGATTGTGTAGTATTCTACAAGCATCTTTATGTTTGTATTTAGATCAACATTTTGGAAGAAATCTAAAAATCAGATCCTAATAGTTTAGTATTTTCTTATTTTTCATTTCCTATTAGCCGAATCTCTCTGTTGTTTTGAGAGTGGTCTTTGCATGGGGGTTTTCTAAAGATCCTCCAATGGTTTTTGTTGGCCATTGGAGGATCCTCTATAATTTCATGCATTTATTTATTTCTGTATTGTTGTCTCATATCATGTTACAGGAAAACTCAGTTGTAATGCAGATATAAATGGGCAACATCTTCATGTCTTGACCCTCATTTCATTAAATTTCTATGCATTTGCTGAAATCT
The DNA here is from genome assembly GCA_028749045.1 of Cupressus sempervirens. NCBI lineage: Eukaryota > Viridiplantae > Streptophyta > Pinopsida > Cupressales > Cupressaceae > Cupressus > Cupressus sempervirens. Next base: position 83,565,993 of record CM053787.1, on the reverse strand, counting down.
GCATTCATGCATGTGAAGCCTAAAGTCATGTATTTGATTTTATAAAGGTTCTAAAATCCCTCTACATCAAAATAGTTATTGGAGGTCTCTTTATTAGTTGAGGAGACAGATGGTTCTTTGGAATAGGTTCAACAAACATCCTTGCCAGATCTGTATTTGTTCATTTCAGCACAGTTGGAAGGGGTGACCATCAACATCAACATAGGGACACTTGAGTAGGTTTTAGGGCCACCATACATCTTTAGGATTATACTTTTTCCATTGTTTCTTCCAAAGGGGAGGAACATTATTCTGCACTCATGGACCAACTTCTTCCTTGGAGCAGCAATCACTGGTTGACATTCTTCATTGGGGGGGACTACCTTGTCTCTCTTTCTCTTCTTTCTTATGGGAGGGACTTTTTCCTCTTATGAGGTCTTGTTCTTCTCATTTTTCACTATTGTATATACTTGATATATGTTGTAATGAGGGGGTGTTGATTACTCCATCCATCCATGCATCTAGTCTAATCATCTCTCTTTTTGGGGGAGGGTTTTTCCCATGAGGTTTTCCCTCTTTGTTCACTTTATGAGAGATTGAATTTTCATTATGTACATGGGTACCTGACATGGCCTAGTAGCTGGGACTCATCTTGCATTTCATCCTAGTTTTTGTAAGCTTAAGGGAATTCACTACACTTAAGGAGGGGGGGGTGTTGGTGTAAATGCATATTCACTATTTAAACTTACTAAAGTTTACTTAGGTTAATGCATTATTTTATTATTTATTTTGTGAGACACTTAGGAGTTTGCACACCTTTTTGAGTTGTCATTTTGACAACATAGAAGTATGCAACTCTAATTCAACACATGGTGTCTACAACACTAGAGTTTGCGTCATTCACTGAGTTGTCATATTGACAACACAACCCTTTTTAGCACATGTTGTCTACAACATAGATTTGCATGTTACACCTTTGTAGGCTTATCCTCTCATCATCACACTTACTTCCATGCTTAATGGAGGATAACCCATATTTGGTGGACATGTACCTAGCTATATGACTTATCATGTAGCTGATTCTTAAGCATTCTAGATGCATCTTAGAGGCCTTTATATAGGCACTTCTAGTGTAACTTTATGCATATTGAATTGAATACATTGTTATTTTGATCATACTCCTTTTTGGTCTACAATTGTGCTTGTGTTTGAGTTGTTGATTCTTAGGTGAATTTTGCCCTAAGGCAAATTCTTACACTTGGAATATGAAAAGCGTGTCAAAGATAAGGATCGATAAGTTGGATCATTTAATTCCATGAAAGGATTATGTAAACAACCTAAGAGATGGATTCCAAGAGAAGTTTCTAGAAAAGAAGAGATAAACAAAATGGTGATCAAATACATTGTATTTGATGGATCTAATCGTAAACCCTAAGATCTATAGTGGTGTTTAAGAAAAAAATGATCGAAATTACCTATTTAAGGAGGTACAAGATTGGAATTTCTATGTGTGTAGAGAACATATGCACATGTGAAAGACTTCTAGAGAGTTGGAGAAGATGTTGATGTTATTGACTGGAAAATATAAGCAGAAGGCTAAGATGAGTTTAGAAGAGAAGTGTGACTGCTTGAAGGGTTGCCAAGAAAATCTGAGATTGAGATGACAATGGAGGCCTATCAATGAATTAGCTTATGAACTGAACAAAGATCTATACATGAAAATTGAGTTGTACTTAATAGTTCAAAACCTTGATGTTACTTTCTAACCATTGTAAAAAAAATTGAAATCCTTTAATCAAGGTTGACCTAACAGTAATATTGATCTCACAGTCATATGTAAATCCCTCTAACAAGGCCTCTCCTGATAGGGTAGTTAAATCCTTTAATAAGGTCACTTTTAACAATATGTTTTCTGACCTTTAATAGGGTTGGATCCTAAGAGAGCTCACTTTAGAAGAGTGAAAATTTGTGACATGTTGCTGGTGGTTTTTCCTAAATTGGGTTTCCACATTAAATCCTAGTGTCAAACTTGTGTGGATGTTATTATGGTGTTTTACTAATTAATGTTTATATTCTGCAAGTCTATTATATTTAGAATAGTGGAGAACTAGTTGATGTTGCTAATAGTTACAGTAGAGACCAAGCTATGGAATGATAAGATCTAAAGTTGTTTAAGTGTTTGTTCATTCAATTGGTACATCTGAAACTTGGATAACTAATTAACCCCCCTTCAATTATTCTAAATATTCTAATTATTGGTATCAAAGCATTGGTGCTTGTAGAGAATTTTGAAGGTACTCAAAGCTAAAGATCATGGCATATAAAATGGAGGTACGAAAGTTGAATAAAGAAATTTTTCTTGCATGGAAAAATGTTGATAAGGCTACATATAACTAGTATTAGTGATGTTGTAATAGATTTTATGGACAATGCATATGTAAACATAATAATAGTTGCTCTAATTTCTCAACAAGTGAAAGAAAATAAAGAACACAATTAGGTAATGTTGGATATTGCTTCAACCCTAAGCTATGTTGAGTTTGATGACATAAAAGAGTACAAGAATGCAAAATAAATGTGGGATAAATTGAAGACAATATATGGAGGAGATGAAAATGTCTCGAGAGCCAAATCAAAAAGTCTAGGAGGTAAGTTTGACAAAGTGAGAATAACAGAAGGTGAGAACATAGTTTAGTAGTATGCAAGAATTGTTATTGCTATTTGAGGTGCTAATGGAAATATTGAGGATGAAATGATAATAAGAAAGGTATTGAGAACTTTGCTTCCTATTTATGCCATTTGGGTTTCTACAATACAAGTTCTAATATGTACACTAGGTAATGGCCTAACTCTAGAAGGTGTAATTGACATGCTTACTACTTTCAAGATGTTTAATTTTGATAATTATACTCTTGCTACTGTTGAATATGCTTCTTTATCACAACCGGTTCTTAGCAAGAAAGGAAAAGACAAACATGTTAAAAGTGACAGTGATACTTCTGATGATGAACTTGATGAACTTGAAGCATTGATAGCTAGAAGATTTGGAAGAGGCAAAGGAAAATACAAAAGTAAATTTCCCATAATCTATTTTTCATGAAACAAAGTTGGTTATATTTCTACTAAATGTCTTGACAGAGAAGACAAGGATGATAGAAAGATGAGCAAGTATAAAGGAAGAAGAGATGACCATGACTACAAGAAGAATAAGGACCACAAAGACAAATTTAATAAATCTTGTTGTATTTTTGAAGAAGAATTTGATACTAAATCTAAAAGTAATGATGAAGAAGTAGTCTATGTTGCTATGAAAGAAGATTTTGATGAAGTTTAGTAAATTGCTTTAATCTCTTATGTGAATAAAAGTGATAGATGGATAATTGATAGTGGTTGTTCAAATCACATGACTGATGATAGAAGTAAATTTGAGAAAATTGGACCATACAGGGGTAACTGTGTTAAATTTGATAATGATGTTCCACATCTTATGAAAGGTAAAGGATCAATTCAACTAGTTGATAAAATCAAATGTGACAATGTTTATTGGGTTGAAGGATTTAACTATAATCTATTGAGTGTTTCACAGTTAAAAATTTTAGGGTATAGAGTTGAATTCCATCACATAAAGGCTAAAATATTTGACCTTGATGGTAAATTGATTGGAAGTGATGATGAAACAAGAGGTAACTTTTTCTATCTATATTTATTTGATGAGACATGTTTGTTTGTAGAAAATGAAGATATTTGGTTATGAAAAAATAGGTTATGTCATGTAAACTTTGACAATTTGGTTAGTGTTTGTAAAATGAAAAGAGTAAGTAGTTTCCCAAAATTGAAGAAACCTGACAATGCTATGTATAAACAATGTCAATTGGAAAAAATGACAAAGTATAGTTTCAAGAGAAAATGATATTAATCTGATGATATTTTGGAATTGGTTCACACTGACTTATGTGGACGTATTAGTGTTCAAAGCTATTGTGGAGAAAAATATTTCATTCTATTTTTTGATGACTACTCTAGAATGATGTTTGTGTTGTTTCTTAAATAAAAAACTGATGCTTTTTAGTTATTTAATTGGTATTTGGCCAGAGTTGAAAAGGAGACAGGGAAGAGTTTGAAGTACTTGAGATCTAATAGAGGTGGTGAATTCATTTCCAATGAGTTTAACATATTCTGTAATGATAGACGAATCAAAATATAGATGTCAGCACCCAAGACCCCTCCTCAAAATGGAATAACTAAAAGAAGAAATAGATCAATACTGGATTGTGCTAGAGCATTCATGATGGAGAAAAATGTGTCACAAAATATTGGAGCAAGTAGTAAGTTCAAATTTTTATACTCTAAACAAAGTACAAGTCAAGAAAGGTATGAATTCTACACCTTTTGAATTGTGGTATGGATATGCACCTAATGTTAAGTAATTCAAAGTTTTTGGAAGAAAATGTTACACTCTTAAAGATAATAGAAATGGAAAAATTGATGCTAAAAGTGATGAAGGAATTTTCCTAGGATATTCCACTAAGAGAAAATCTTTTAAGTGTTTAAACTCTAACACTAACAAAGTTGTGGAAAGTGAAAATGTGAAAGTTGATGAATATATAGAGAAAAATAAAGTTGAATGCAAGAAAGAACTCAAATATTATAGTTCATTCATATATGTGAATGACAATGCTCATAGCACTCCACCTGAACAAGAAAAAAAAGCTACAGACCCTCAACAAATTGGGAATGCCAAGTTACAACAACCAGTTGCCAAGCAACAAACTGTGGGTGTTGAGCAATAGGGAAATACTATCGAGTCACAAATAGGGGAAGCCAAACATTAGGAAGGCAATGCCAAGCATGAAAAACATGAACTAGAACCTGAATAAGAGAGATAGTGAGCTTGAAATTAATTTTCAAGATGACATTGTTCAAGAACAATGAATGAAAGAGTCTATGTTAGCAAAATATGTAGGAAGAAATTATGCACCTGAAAAAATTATTGGAGATAAAGAGTATGGTGTTCTGACAAGAAAAAAACTCAGAAGTGATACATGCTTACTTTGTGATTTTAAGCCCAAAACTATACAAGATGCTTTGGAGAATGAAGATTTGATAAAAGCAATGAATGAAGAAATTGATAAAATTGAAAAGAACATGGACCCTAGTACCCAGACCTAAAGACAAAAATGTTATTGGAACAAAGTGGGTATTCAGGAATAAGCTAAATGAAAAAGGTGAGGCCACAAGGAACAAGTCTACACTAGTATGAAAAGGATATGCACAAGATGAAGCTGTTGACTATGGGGAGACATTTGACCCTTTATAAAGACTAGGAGTTAGAAAACTGCTTGCATATTATGCTTATAAAGGATTTAAAGTATATCAAATGGATGTCAAATTTGCATTTATGAATGAGATACTTGAAGAAGTATAATAGAACAACTTGAAGGATTTATGGATCTTTGCAAGAAGAATATGGTGTGTAAGCTATACAAAGCTTTATATGGTTTGAAACAAGCTCCTAGAGAATGGTACAAAAGAATGCATAACTGCTAAGTAAAGATTGGTTTTGCAAGAACAAAATGATAATAGAAATCTATATTTGAAGTATGGAAAAATTATTGAGGTATTGTTATCTAAATTTTTTCTTGATGATATCATATTTGGAGGCAAGGAAGCATTATGCAAATAATTTGCTGATTAAATGAAGAAAGAATTTGAAATGTCAATGTTTGGTGAGATCAATTTTTTTTTTGGTTTACAAGTGTATCAAATGAAGCAAGGTATCTTCATTACTCAGTCCAAATATATCAAGGAGATACTAAAAAAATTTGTAATGTAAGATTCAAAACCAGTGAATAGACCTATGTCTAGTGGAAATAAGTTATCTAAGAATGATGATTCTATTGATGTGAACCATACACAATACACATCAATGATTGGAAAACTCAAATATATTGTTCATAGTAGACCTAATATTGCATTAGCAGTTGGGATAGTTGAAAGATTTTCTAAAAATCCTAAAGAAAACCATATGATGACAGTCAAAAGGATACTGAGATATCTAAAAGGAACATAAGACTATGGATTATATTACAAGGAGATGATAAGTTTGAACTAAAGGTATTCAATGACTTCGATTGGGTGGGAAATGTTGATGATAGAAAAAGCACAAGTGAAGGTGTATTCTTTCTAGGGAAGAGATTGATTTCATGGACAAGCAAGAAGAAAAACTATATTTTCCATTCAACAACGAAAGCTGAGTATGCTGTAGTAATAGTGAATTGTTCAAATATCATATGTATCAATAAATTGTTGAAAGGGATAAATGAATAAATTATTGATCTAGTGGCTATTTATTGTAATAACACTAGTGCTATTAACATATCAAAGAATCTTGTAATGCACACAAAGACAAAGCACATTGCTATCAAGTATCATTACTTGAAAGAGCTAGTTCAAGACAAAGAAGTGAAATTAGAATATGCGAATACTAAAGAACAAATTGCTGACATATTCACTAAAGCTTTATCTAAGGATTCTCATGAATATCTTAGAGGTAAATTAGGAGTGATTCCCATAGAAAAAGAAACTTAAGAAAAGATGGTGCTTTGCATCAAATGCATTGATCATACTATCTTGCACATTGATGAAGATAATTTTCTTTAGGATTTTCCTAAGGTAGAGGAAGAAGGATAGAATGATGGACCAGTCATACAAAGATGAAACATGATGCTAAATTCAAAACTGACATGAAAGTATCTACATGAGAAAGATGGATGAGATGAAGTTGAAAGTGTCTTTGGCATTGTTATCAAGGAGGGAGAGATTATAGATTATCTAAATCACCACAGAGAGAGAGAGAGAGAGAGAGAGAGAGAGAGAGAGAGAGAGAGAGAGAGAGAGAGAGATTATCAAAAAGGTTATCCAATAGAGAGAAAGACTTAAGCAAAAAATGATCAAAATGATAGTGGGAGATAATGAAAGCTAATAGAGATATCTATGTAAGAGGGATAGATTATTTAAAGGGAGTTCAAAAGACTAATGATGTTTCCAAATCTAATATGATAGAAACAAAGTTATAGATGAGAATCAGAATAAAACTAAGGATATTAATGAATATATGATACATTGAGGGTGTTTCTCAAGAATGTATAAGTTTTGGATTGAATGGTAACTTGAAGTATTCTAGAAATATTTTTGAGGTGTTGCCATCAATGCCAAAGAGGGAGATTGTTGGAAACTATAATTGAAACAATGGTTGTGTTGTTATAGATATCAAATCTATTGGTGAGATAATTTTCTACCTGATCTAAATGTTATATCTATTTGATTGATGAAGAGGATTTGAGAAGTTGTTCATATCAAAACAATCTAGAGGATAGGTTGAGTTATGAAGAAGAAATGACAAATGGACATTTGATTAGTTATAGTTTTACAAGATAAATTGATTGTTTGAATAATGTACAAGTGGAGAATAAAATAATGCTCAAGTCTTGAAATTATGAACAAAGATAGATCAAATACATAGGCTTGACTAAACAAGTACATGCCAAGTGATGCCAGTGTCAATCGAGCCATAGTAAGTGCCGAGAAAAATTAGTGTTGATTGAGGATCAATATTAATTGAGTGATAATGTATGTGTCAAGCAAGAAATTTAGTAGTGACTGAGTAACCTAGTGATGATCGAGTATCAAATATAGTGTTGTCCAAGGAATAACATTTTAATAGTTTACGAGAAATCATGATTTCTAGTCAACTAAGTTGATTTATTAGAATATAGAAAGCATGTAGAAGATAAGGATCAATGAGTTGGATCATTTAATTATAGTAAAGGATTAGGTAAATGACCTAAGAGATGGATTCCAAAAGAAGTTTCTAGAAAAGAAGAGATAAAAAAAATGGCAATTAGATACATTGTATTTGATAAATCTAATTGTAAACCCTAAGATCTATGGTGTTGTTTAAATAGAAAAATATTAGAATTACTTATTTAAGGAGGTAGAAGGGAAAAATTTCTATGTTTACAAAGAATACATGATTGTGTTAAAGAGATCTAGAGAGTTGGAGAAAATGTTGATGTTATTGACTAGCGAATCTAAGTCGAAGGCTGAGACGAGTTGAGAAAAGGAGAAGTGTGATTACTTGAAGGGTTTCCAAGAAAATCTAAGATTGAGATGAAAATGAAGGCCTATCAATGAATCATCTCATGAATTGAACATAGATCTATACATGCAAAGTGCATTGAAGTTAACAGATCAAATCCATGCTATTACTTTCTAACCATTGTAAATAGTATTTAAAAACCTTTAATTAAGGTTGACCTAAGAGTCATATTGACCTAATAGTCATATGTAAATCCTTTAAAATGGTGACATTCTAATGGAATGTTCTAAAATTATCTAATAAGGTCACTTCTAATAGGGTGATTTGAAGGTCACATTAACCATGTGTTTTGTAACCTTTAATTGGGTTGGCTCCTAACATAACTCACTTTAGAAGAGTGAAAATTAGTGACATGTTGCTAGTGGGTTTTCCCAAATTGGATTTCCACATTAAATACTAGTCTTAAACTTGTGTGGATTTTATTATGGGGTTTTATTGATTAATGTTTACATTTTGCAAGTCTATTATATTTAGAACACTGGACAATTAGTTGATGTAGCTAATAGTTTATAGTAGAGACCGAGCTATGGAATGATAATAATTGAAGTTGTTTAAGTGTTTGTTTGTTTAATTGGTAAATCTAAACCTTGGAAAAATGATTCATCACCCACTCTCATTTATTTTAAACATTCTAATAGAAAGAGACAACCTAAAAGAAAGATACGAAGATGCAAGAGACTACATTGGCAAGTTAAAAGAAAAGATTGATCATCTCAAATCTAGAAAGGAATCAAAAGACTAGAAAAAAGATAGTGATGACATATCGAGGTTGATGAAAGGAAGTGAGATTCTAAAACATGAGTTGAAGATTACTAAACTGAAGCTAAGTTTGAAGAAGGATGATAGTAAAATTGAGCTAGGTCTAAAATCTAAGAATGTAGATCTAAGATTCTCATCTTACAAAAGTTAAATTTGAACTTGAATCCACCAAGTTAGAATATGCATAACTTGATAAATACAACACTATTATAAAAAGGAGAGTTAACCTAGACTAAGACAAATTAGAGAGGTTACATTCTAGTAGTGAGAAAAGTGATGAGCAACTATATTTTTAGAGACTTTCCCATGATAAGACTAGTCATGGATATTTTATTGCAGAAAAATCAATAAAGAAATTTGAAGTAAGAAAGGAACCAGATCCAATTGTTGAGTGTCTTGGACATAAGAAATATGACTAGAATAAGATTGAATCAAGTCAATCTGATGATGCATAAAAAGAAGTTGAGAAATAAAATCAACCTAAACAAAATGATGAACCTAAGAAACTTAAGCAGACTGAATCACCCAAGGAAGTAAGATACAAATTTAAAGGTAGATGCTTTGCATGTAATGAAATTGGTCATATGAAGAGGGACTATACAGGAAAGTCATTCAAACATGTTTCTAATTTCTATTTTTATAATTTTCATGGTCTTGGTTATAAAGTAGTTGATTATAAGAAGTGTAAATTTGATAGTAGTAATAGCAGTAGTAGAATTTTTAGAGATACTAACCTTGTAGGATAAATAAGGAGATTCAATAAAGGAGCTAGTAGAGCAAGGAGAAACATTGTGTGTTATATATGCAACAAATTTGGACACATTGCCAAAAATTCTAGATCACCTATTAACCAACCTAGACCTAATCACAAAATCAATGCACCAGAATGTCAGCTATGCAATAATTTTGATCATAAAGAAAGATTTTGTAGAATAGATATAAGGAACATCAACATGAACCTAAATTTCAAAAGGAATACCAACAAAAATGTTAGAAGGAATGATAGCAAAAATGATGGGTTGAGAGAGCATATGGAAGAATTCAAAGAAGTTTTGTCAAAGAAAAAGATCAATCAAGCTCGCATGTAGTATTGGAAGAAAAATAATTTGATGCACCTGAAGGAAGATTGAAGTCAATAATTATATATGATTCATCCTATTTGAATTGAGCATATTTTATAATTGGAATAAGCATCAGAAAGGCATAAAGAGTAGCGCATGATGAATTATAACTTGTGCAGTTAGTATGGCATAGTTCATGATAAGTTGAAGCTGTGGTTAAGAGTGCATATGGTTTGGAGATTGAATGTGTGTACATGCAAAAGAAAACATTTCTACTAGTAATTAGAAACAACTTTTCATGAATTTTCATAATTGCACAATTAATGCAGGGATCAATTTGGTAAAATTTAAGGGATGTGAATGAGATTTTGTGTATGATTCGAGCGTATGAATAGTTAAGGAGAAATAAAGAGTGAATTGAAGTGAAAAGTTAAGAAAACCCTACATTCTATGTAAACCAAGGTATTTATCAAAATTTGAAAGTTCATATGTGAGTTTGAAATCTAAATTTGTGATAATCATGGATAAGTCTTTGATTCATAATGTTTAGGAAGAAGCAAGGCTTAAGTTGAAAGTTAAACTAGTAAAACCCTTAATAGATGACCCTAGTTTCACATTTTGAGAAGTTCGAAAGAAATTTATTCACCTAGAAGATGTAAGTAGCTACACCAGAAGTAAATTTGAAATTGTAGGAGAAGAACACATTTCCAAAGAGTTCAACCTAACATATAATCAGGATATGAGCTTTAAGAAAGAGTTTGGACATATAAAGAACAATGACTTAGTGAAATTCATATTTTTCTATGAGTTTGACAATGAATAATGGACTAAGATCATACTTATAAGAATTCATGATGGAAATTTTTGGTTAGGGGATATTGTAATAGAAATCTTAGTTAACTTAATTCATGAACTCATTGTGACTAAGAGCTTCTTTACGTAGAGCATTTTTTGCTCTACCAAGGATAATTTTTAGCCTTCTTATGGTCTCTTCCCTAACCCTACCCTAAAGGGCTCTCTCCTAATCTCCTTCCACCAAAAAACTCACCAATCAATTCAGTTTCCACTCTTCTAACCCCAAAGATCCAAACTATGCACTTCTTGGACAATCAAGCAAAAAGTCCACCACATGCTATGAGAAAAGAAAAATCAAGCTTAAACCTCCATTACAAGGTTATTGGCTCATTCCAATCCATTTTGCATCATTTTGATATGTCTCAGACACCCACAATCCAATATTGCTTTGTTTTCCCTTCTAGCCCTAAGAGCCCCTATTAGCCCTCCTAGAAATAAGGAACCTTCAATATCTTCAAAAATATCTTAACAAGGCCTATTGGTGTCTTCTCTAATTTTTTTACAATTGACCTAGGCTCAAGGATTTTTTAGGTATTAGGTCTCCATGGTTTCCATGCAATACATTTTTAGAATACCCTACTTTTAAGGGTTTTAAGGGCAACAACAACAACTATGCTTCTAACACAAGAAAATTATTCACTCCAGATTATCTCCTATATTTATTGGACACTAAATGCCCCATAATACAATTTCACAACCAATATTGGCACGTGCCAATCCTCTGTTCCATCTAGAACTCACTTGCAAGTATCATTGTGCCTTGTCAAGATTTCACTTGCTTGCGTAGGGATTGCTTGCAAAAATGGCCAAATGACTTCCACAATGTCAAAAATAGTTATTTGAATAGTATATATAGACCATTACTTTATTCCCAAAGGCCATATGTTTTCTACCATGGGAACTCAAGCTTTGGCCATTTTATTGTTGTCTACTCAAAACCAACCAACAGGAAGAAAGAAACTAAATAATTTTGGAAACCTAATAAAATAAATGCCAAAGATCAAAAAAGTAATGAAAAAACTTAGCACATGATCTCAAGAATCTAATCTATTCAAAACAACAATCAAATTAGTCAAGTTTCTTGGATCAAGCCGTCAAAACCACGTTTCTTGTCAGCAATTCCTCCTTCACATATGAATTGTCCATAAAAATGCATAACTAACCCATCACAATGAGTTGGATGGGGCTCATATAGACTTCCTATAACTACTCAAACCCTTGGTTCAAGTCTCAAACACCCATCCATCCCTTTCCTAAAAATGTGCAAAAATTGCCATTGCAACTTTGCAAAAATTGCAAAGTTGTGAATGAGCAATTTTGACCACTTTTGACAATTTTGTATTTTAGGCCCCCAAACTTATCCAATTTGGTTTCAACTATCATAAAATGATCATAAAACATCCAAGGACCCTTCCTAAACACTTCTTACCCCATTTTAGACATTTTTCCATATTTTTCCCTTTAGAGCAATTTGGGTATTTCTAGGTTTATTAGAACTTAATTGCTAACATCATGGCTCAATCCTAACTCCTAATTAACCAAACCTCCTAAAAATCTCATGGGACTTTATCATTATTCCTTATTCATCAAATGGTTGGCTAGACCATTTAAAAGCCAAAATTGTGTTATGGTTTTGTCTTTCCACTAGGTGCTCCTACACCACATTGGTGTATGCAATGAGGGAATCATACATGCAAATGAGAAAAATGTTAAGAAGATAGTTCTTAAAACAAAAAATATATCTATAATGAAAGAGGAATAGTGATAAGAAAAATCAAACAAGATGATGTATTTTTTTAGCAGAATCATTGCAACAAAGATATGTTCTAGTTCAAGGAGTGACAACATGGTAGCTGGATTCATACGTTCATCCTAAAAAGTTTGCTTTGAGAAAGAAAATTTTAATTTGAGCAAAATTCTAAGAGCACAATTGGCTGAGAACCTTGAAAGGATCAAGGAGGTTACAGGTAGTTAATTCAAATTCCAATCATTGATAACACATGGTTTTCCATTTGATCAAAAGATTTCCTTTCATGTCAATAGCTGGGTTACTTAGTTGTGATAAGTGTACCATGGAGAAGATATCATAAATGGATAATAAGTATCCTATTGATAATATCATTGACAACAAAAACCTTATCATGAAGACCTTTCAAACTAAAATGAAAGGAAGATACAAAGTACCACCCACTATGGCAAAGAATTACAAAAATGATGTTTGTTTCATGATTGATAATAATTTCACATATATTGAGGTAGTTGATGTATGTTGAGTATTAAGTGAAAAAGAAGAAATTGAGGGATATGCATAAATCATCCTTAAATTGGATAAGGATGAAGATTTTGATAGGATTGGAACCTATGATGAAGTAATGTAATTAGAAGGTCAGGCATCATTAGAGAAGTTTGCTCAAAAGAAAGTTGATTCAATGTTAAAGAAGTCAATGATAGAAACAAACATGATTGAAGAAAAAAAAAAGCGTTGTGAAGAAAACCATAACAAGGATGAAGAACATTGGTCAACAAGGGATGATGTATGTGCCACCCTTGGCATCAATTGGGCCATACAAAAGTGTTAGCATTGCAGTTTCATTTGCGACTACACCTATAACACCTTATGCAATAGTCTCACAAGTTCAACCAGCTATTACACCTACCATTCCACTATCTAAACCATCTAAAGGAGAAGAAGTGGAGGTAGTTGAGGTGAAAAGAAAATCAATTAGATTGGCTAAAGTAAAACAAGAATCCCTTTACATCCTAGAAAGAAAAGGATAAAATCTATGGCAACAGGACCTAGAAAGAGGGACAAGAAAATAATGCCAAATATACCTAAGAAGAAGATGTGATGTCAAATAGAACCTAAAAGACTAGTAGAGAAGCAACCAAAATCTATGAGCAAGTGATGAAAGGCATGGAAGCCTAAAATTGAGAAACTAAACATCACAATCATTGATAAAAGTAATTTTTGTGTAATAAAAAAAGTTTTACCATCTATATATTAAAATTGATATATTGGAGTTTGAGAATGCCATTATTAGACACTTAATATTTTCTAATAAAAGATTTGAAGACATTAAGGATGAGATTTCTAAAGATCTCTATGAGAGGTTAATAAAGAAAATAAAAAGGGTAGTAGATGAAAGCAAAGGAATAAGAGAGAATAAACTCAAAAAATTATGTCATATTGATAGCGAGGAGCATTTTGCAAGTCTTGTAAAGTCTTGAACCCTACCTTAGGAACAAGACTAGAAGTATACTAATTATGGAAGGCAACTATTATAAAGTTAATGAAGAAACAGAGAAATCCTTAATACAGATGATGAAAGATCTAAACAAGGTAGTAACAACAACACCTTTGCTTACCATTGCCATAGACAAAATATAGATTGACAACATGAAGGTCACAATTGATACAAAATAAGACCCATTTAAGGATTATGTCACTAATGTTGGCAATTTGACTAGCTATACCAACTTAGAAGAAGAGGATACAAAAAAGAAGAAGAAGGAAGAAGAAGAAAATAAAAGTAAACTTGAGAAAGAAGAGGAACATAGAAAGGAAGGAGAAAGAACATAAGAAAATTGAGGAGAAAAGAAAGAAATTGGAAGAACAGAAGAAAAGGAAGGAAGAAGCAGAGAAGAAAAGAAAGGAAGAAGTAGAGAAGAAAAGAAAGGAAGAAGAAGAGAAGAAAATAAAGGAAGAAGAAGAAAAGAAAATGAAGGAAGAAGAAGAGAAGCAAAGAAAGGAGGAAGAAGAGAATAAGAGAAAAAAGAGAGTAGAAGTGTTGAATCTAAGACTAGTTTTGACTATTTCATGTCAACACACTTAAGGTGTTTACCAAGTTCATGCCTAGCTAGTAACACATGCTGAGTAAAATATGTATAGATGCTGAGTAGATAGTTGATGCCGAGTAAACAATTGATGCTGAGTAAATAGTTGATGCCGAGTAAATAATTGATGCTAAATAAGTTCAAGTGCCAAGCCAAATAGAAATACAACAAGTGCAAAATAATAGAATGATCAAGTGTCGAGCATCAGAGGTAACAAGTGCTAAGTAACACAGATTGGACATAGTTGTTTTTAATCGCACAAACACCTATGTAAACCATTTTTGAGTTGACATAGAAGAGTCTTGAAGGATATTAATGATAAGATTGAATCTTTTGCATTACCTATGCAATCAGCATGTAGCCAATAAGAAAAATGGAGAAGGCATGCAACCAATAAGAAAAGTGCATGAATTGAGTGGGAAATGAAGAATGAATATGGATCATAGATTTATACCTAACCATAAGTTTTTTAAATATTTAAAAGGAGGACAAAAACCCATTGTATGCATGGATGAATGAAGTGTATGGGTGAACTATAGCAAAATTTAGAGGGAAGTGTGAAAAAGACTTAGAAGAACAGAGCAACATTGCAACATTCAATTGATCAAGAACAAAGTATCAAAACTTTGAAGAGTGACATATTAGATCAAGTAAGGATTAGGTTAGTCAGAGAAAAACAAGGATTTGGAATCAACAATTGGAGATTGCAAAGCTATCAAGTCAAAGACATTCTAATACTCTCTAGAAATTGTATTAGATATGGAAATCCTATGGACATAGGTTGGCCTAGCAGCCATTTGTAAATCCTTTAATAGGGTGACATTCCAAGTGAATGTACTGAAGTCCTTTAACCAAGCCTACTTTTAGTAGGGTAGTGAAATCCTTTAACTAGGTCACTTTTGACAGAGTGTAAAGTCTTTAAAAGGACATGCCTTTCATAGGGCAGACCATTGGAAGTGGTCAAACATTGTAACCCTTGAACAGTTACACATTGCTGCAGTTATATTTTCTGGCTGTCACCTCCACACCAATTTTACCTTCTCATTTTGGAGGGTTTCTAGGTTACCAAATTTGTTTGTTGTCTATTTTATGTATGTCTTTACTTTCAAGTTCATTAGATAGATTGAATGCATTTGGATGGTTTTTAGTTAAAAGAATTTGAAAAGGTAAAAACTAGTTACTTCTGATTCACCCTCCCCTCAGAAGTAAATCATCCCATTTGTTAATTCCAACAATTGGTATCAAAGTTGAGTTCTCACAAGAAGGAGCCTTACAACTTAGAGAAAAGATCTAGAAATGAAAATCTACAAACTTGGGAAGATCATAGAGAATCAGGAAATTGACATACAACTTTCTTTACATGCTTTGGAAGAAGCTAGAGGAGAACTGAGACAATCCTTAAAAAGAAGAAAAGAGATTGCCATAGTTGAGAATGACACACAATACAAGGAGATTGACACCTAAAATCCATTTTCAAATGGAGATTTCAAAGAGTTTGATGTACCAATAGTAGAGCTAATGGAGAAGAATAGAGCTTAAGCAGAAAAAATCAAAATACTCAAGCTTGAACAAGAATCACAAGTCATAATGCTTTGTGAAGTGACTAAATAGAAGAAAAGAGCCATTGAAGAAAAAGCCATGATAGAAGATGACAAGAGAAATCTTACCAATAGACTAGAGGAAAAGACAATTGAGTTTGAAAGAATTTCCAACATGCAGCTATACACCCTAAGTTAGATGATGAATGCACATCATGAACTAAGTGTCAAGGATATTGATATCTCTACACTAAAGATGCAAAATAGACAATTGCAAAATGACCTAAAAAGAGAGAAGGAGATTGAAAAATGCTAAAACAAACCTAATGAGGCTATCAAGTACTTTGAGTAGTTACTGAAATCAACAAGGGCTAGTAATGATACTTTAGGACTTGGTCACACCAGCACTGAACAAAGAGAGTCATCCAAGACTACACAAGAAAGGAGTAACAAAGGTAAGAACACTAAACCCACTTGTCATTCCTATGGTAAAAAGGGACATACTTCTAATGTATGTAGGAGCAAAAATGCCCATCAACATGATAAGCCTAAGAAGACAAGTTATTGTCATAAATGCAAAAAACAAGGGTACCAAGCACATAACTGCAGGACTAGGACTATCAAAACACAAAAATTTGAAGGTCACTGCTACAATTACAAGAAGTATGGATATAGAACATTTGAGTGTAGATCAAAGCCTATGTGGACATCAAATTAGGCAATAAGAGAAGGTAACCATGGTCATCACTACAATTGGGACTATAACACCAGGTATAACTGTCATTACTGTCAAGAATATGGATACATTCCTAAAAATTGCATAAGGAAACATTTCAGAGGGAACTACAAAAGATGGTTAAGTCAAACCACATGTTTCAATTGCTTGAAGACTAGTCATATCAGTAGAAATTGCCCAACAAAGTCAAAGGCACCTAAGTCAGAAGTCAACAAAGGAAAAGAGAAGCTAGATGTTGAACACATTAGAGAAGAAATGAACAAAACATGGAAGAAGAAAGATGAGTGTAGCTCATCAAATGAAGGCATCAACTCACCTAACAGGTCAAATGATAACACTTCATCAAACTAAGCAAATAAAAGGCACGAGGGACTGATTTACTAAGATTTATCATACATCAGTTACTAAATAAGATAGTATTGAAAAGAAGAGATCAACATGATTAGAGATGCAAAGTTGAAATTCAAGGTTTTCACCAGTGTTGCCAAGCTATCCTTAGATGCCGAGTGAATTTTTGTATATGCTGAGCTACTAGTAGGAGCTGAGTGATGAAAATTCAATGGAAGCAAAGTGAAGAGGAAATATAGTTGGAGCTAAGTGATGAAAAGCCAATGGGAGCTAAGTTACGATGAAATCTTTAAGGAGCTGAGTGTACGGTTGTATATGCACTAAGGATTTAATGCTATGTTTTGAAGAGTATAAGGTCAATTTTATGATCATTTCTTGTCGTTCGAATGTAGAACAAGAATGATAAGAGCACAAAAGTGATTGACAAAGAACAATTAAAGCTTTTGCATGGATTTTGACAATGATCAAGCACCATTTTCATCAATCTAAGGTATTTCTCGAGTGCCAAGTTGTGCAGTTATATAGTTCTAAAAACCCTAA
Organism: Cupressus sempervirens; assembly: GCA_028749045.1. Lineage (NCBI taxonomy): Eukaryota > Viridiplantae > Streptophyta > Pinopsida > Cupressales > Cupressaceae > Cupressus > Cupressus sempervirens. The sequence goes on along the minus strand of CM053787.1, from coordinate 83,548,185 downwards.
GGAAAAGGAAGGTTTCAAGGTTTAGCTAGTTAACAATGAGGTTAAATAACCAGATTTTAGGCCAATTCTACAAGTTGCATATAAGAATGACCCTACTGGTGCACTATCCATTATTCCACTCAAAGTCATGATGGTGCAAGATGTTAAGAAATGTTACAATTGCAAGGTAGGAGTAGTAGGAGACATGGAGATTCATCAAGCATATGATAAACTATGTGAAAATGGAGAGTTAAAGGAAGAATTTCAAATAGTTGAAAGAAAGGGCTTAACCTGTGCCCTAGTTTTCCACACAGCTTTCAAAATAGAATGGATAAGAATTGTCCTAAGCAGAATACATAATGGTTATTTATGGTTAGAAGGTGGACCTATCAAGATATCAAAGAGAATCATGCATAGGGTTACAAGTTTTCCAACCCTAGATTGGTATTAGATCCTATGAAGTAATTCTAAGGAAGTTATTGAAAAGAACACCAAGGAAAAATGGAAGAAAAGGGGCATGAATATTGATACAATCACAGATCCCCTTTTGGACATTGCAGTAAGAGTTATATCTCACAAGTTCTATCAATCAAGCAGATTGAATAGTGTTTTGTGCATTGCTATGGATGTGGCCTACAAAATTATCAAGAAAGATCATACATATGATCTAGCAGAATTGTTATTATAGCAGATCGTGGAGAATCTGGGAGCAATAAGAAGATCAAAAGGTGCTTAGTGTAAGTTTAGATAAGTTCTGATCTATATATTTTTCTATGTTCTGGAAGAATTTCCCTCTTTTGGCAAAGTGAATTGGAAATTAGATGAGTCAGCTATTACTCAAATCAATGAGTACATTGAGAAAATGGGAGACAACTTTGAATCTCTAATGACTAGTTACTTTGAGGATTTCAAGAAATCTATGAAGCAAAGACTAAGGATATGAATTTCCCTAGTGGAACAACACATCAATGATATTTTTTTCTTAGTTGATATTGATTATACTTATATCCAAGTAGTGATTCCAAGGGTTAGATGGCTAATACCATTAGGATATGAGCTAAAGATTGATGAAGCATTAGTAGCAATCACAACATTGCTTGCAGAGGAAATTGACAAGGATGTACCACATTTTGGAACATATGATTTGGTGAGATCCAAATTAGATATGGAGTTGAAGATTGCCTCCTCTTGCATTGACACAAGGCTTAGGTGAGGATGAAGAAGAGGAAGAAGGTGTCAAGGAAGAAGAAGCCAAGGAAGCACCAGCTCAAGTCAAGCCAAAGAAGAGAAAAGCCAAAGCTCAACCTATAGCCCAACGTAAAGCAAAGAAGATTGCAAAGCCAACCCAAGCTAAGGCAACTATACTAGTGACAAGAGCCACCATAAGAGCCTCAACTCAAAGGGCCAAGGAGCAAGACAAAGAGAAGAAGAAGGCTACTGAGCTGACTGGTCCTATGTAGAAGAAACCAAAGAGAAGATATATTGCACAACCAGATCTAGATGATGGGGAAAGGATAAAATCTCATGATATCAACCAATTTAGAGTGGTAAGCGATGCTCCTAAGTCAAATATTGATAAAATATGTGATAATGTTAGGAAGAATGCAAGTTTTTCTGAATTGAAAAATATTGATTTTAATAAATTGAGTAGAGAAGATTAGAATAAAGTTGAAGAATTAGTATATGCTATGATGATAGAATTCAAGAACACTCCTCTTGAATTAGACAATACAATGCCCAAGGAGTTATATGAAATTATTGAAAATAAGTGGCATTATTGTTTAAAAATGGATAAAGAAATAAGAGAATCCACATTAGCACAAGTAATGCTAGAATTGACTAAAAATAAAATAACTAAGGCAAATAAGAAACATGGGAGCAAGTTTGCACCAAAATTTTAGAGCTTTCAGCATCTTGAAGAATAAAATTGAAGAAGTTGTCAATAAATCAACAAGAATGTGTAAGTTGATATATGGCTTGACTACTGTCAAGGATGGAGAAGAAGATCCCTTTGAGGGACATAACACTGAAAATGATGAAGATGCAAATAAGGCTGAGGTTAGTAAGGAAGAGAAGGAAGATAAAATAGTGGAGGAGAAAATAGAAAAAGATGAAGGAGAAAAAGACCCATAAAAAGAGACAGTGGAGACACATGGTGAAGAGGAGCAACAAATTGAATAGAGTGTCCAAAACACCCAAATGCCACCACCAAGTCCTCCACATACAATACCTACAGTTACAGTCACTGTAAAGGAAACTCCTTACACTTTAGCTCAGAACATCAACCCTTTAATTGTAGGGGATCTCAATAAGATCCTTCACCAATCAACACTACAAGCACAACTTTGCACAAACCCAGCATTGGTGAGTGTTGATGAGCTACAGAAAGCTATAGCAATAATAATGAGGGATAAGGAAACTACACAAGAAAAATCCTCATGATTTGATGAGCTACTGAAAGCTATAGCAACAATAACAAGGGAGAAGGAAACTACACAAGAACAATCCTCACAACCTCCCATAGCTATTGGAGATCAACCTAAAAAGAAAGAGGTACAAGACAAAATTGTTAAGGTTGATTCTACAACAAAAATGACAACTATTACCGAGGAGCCTACAAATGAACCAACAAGAAAAGATGTTCCTGTAGCACAAACCCAAGGTGTACCTCCTCAAATTGTCATCATTGATCAAGGTAGTAGAGGAGAGGAGAAAGAAGTGGAGAACACCCCTAAGGAGTAGGAGGAAATACAAACATTGATAAAATTGCCTAGCTCAGGGACTCCTTAGAAGAAGCCGAGCACTAATGTAGTACCATTGCAAATATTAGCACTAGGCTTTAGCACTACCAAGTTTGCAAGGATACTTCACTATGGAGACCCTACACTTGATGAAGAAATAGTCATACCAAGATATGACTCAAGGACAATGAACTTGCAATAGATAATTGAAGTGCAAGAGGCACTAGAAAGGAGGAGAAGACAAGAGATGCTAAAAAATGAGTATAAGTAGAAGCAAGCATTGTTAGTGTAAGAATTTTCCTAAGGGAAAAATTCACCTAGGAACTAAGAACTCAAACACAAGCACAACTGTAGACCAAAAATAGATATGATCAATTAATCAGAGTATGTTCGAATACATTGCTCTATTTAGAATGTGATGTTTAACACACTAGGAGTGCCTATATATATAGGCCTCTTAGGAAGCACCAAGAATGTCTCTAGAAACAACTAGGAGATAAGACAACTAAGCACCTTATCCAACATTCTAGATGAATGGATAAGAATGACTAAGTGTCATATGTGTGTAGAAGATTCCTATGTTGTAGACAATATGTGCTTAAAAGAGGTGCAGACCCCTGTGATGTGATCAAGGCAACTCATAAGAGTGCACAAACTCCTAAGTGTCTCACAAATAAAATAATGAAAAATAATGAAATAATGCATTAACCTAAGTAAACTTAAGTAAGTGTAATAAGTAAATACTTATTTACACTAACACCCCCCCTTAAGTGCAACTTAGGGGAATGCCCTTAAGCTTACGAACTAGGATGAAGATGCATAATGGGTCCCAGCTACTAGGCCATATTAGGTACCCATGTACATAATGAAGATGCAAATCTCTCATAAAGTAGGGAAAGAGGGAAAACCTCATTGGAAAAACCCTTCCCCAAAAAGAGAGATGAATAAGGATACATCGATGGATGGAGTAATCAAGACCCCCCCATTACAAAATACATCCAGTATATACAAGAAAGAATGGAGAAGGACAAAACCTCCTATGAGGAAAAATTCCCCCCCAAAAAAGAGAAGGAGACAAGGTAGTCCCCCTCCCTTAAAAGTAGTGTGCTGATCAGTGAAGAATGCTCCTATGTAGAAGCTGATTCACGACCTTTGAATGATGTTCCTCCCCTTTGGAAGAAACAAGAGCAAGGGTACCCATGAGACGTGTCCCCTATATGGAGAAGGAATCTATATGATGATTGGTATCTCTAAAACTTGTTCAAAAGTCCCTGTGTCGATACTGATGATGGCTTCCTCCAAAAATGCTAAAGAGAAGAGTAGATCAAACAAGGAAGGAGGTAGAACCTGTCTCAAGAAACCAATAGTCTTATCAACTGATGAAGAGACCTCCTACATATGGTATAAAGAAGAATCCACAATACACCAATCTAGACGGATTGATCATGTAGAGGATGGAGTTGAGGGTCAGAGTGGGCCCTCACAAAAACTGTAGAAGACTCCTTAGCAAAGAGAAGCGAGAAATCATAATAAAAGTCTCCCATATCTACTGTGTGTGACTCCAAGAATAGAACTGAAATGTCTGGCAATAAATCATCACCTGAAAGACTATGAGTACCTTGTAGTGCTAAAGTACATGAATTTTTCACTATGGCAAAGGATGAAGTATCCGCCTCAAAAAGAAGACAAATGTCATCAAGAATATCTCCCACATCTTCAATGTGAGACTCCACGAACAACTATGCAATGTCTGTGAGGAAGTCTTCACATGAAGGTAGAGTAGGAAGACATAAAGTATCTTGCTGCACTAATTTTGAAGCATCTGTGGATGAAATAGGATTAGTAGGAGCAACAGGAGCTAGAGGTGTGATCTCATCTAAAAAGGAGTTAGCTACAACTGGAGGAAGAAGATCTTTTAGGAATGGAGGAATAGTTGGATCTCCATAATACTCCCAAAGATACATCCAAAAAACATATGGATCAGATGACTTAATTTTGATCAGCTTTTTCAGAACTTTATATTCCATATGTAAATAGAGAGTATGCCAAATGATGTCACGCTAATCAAAAGTAAACTCAAGATCTGGTGTAGAGGGCAATACATTGTGCTGATAGAGATATCTAATAGCAAGTTGGCTCCATTCATGATAGTTGTGTGGGGTCAATTCAATCAAATCTTCCTCTTCCATGATGGACCAATCAAAGAAACCTCCAAAAAAAATCAAAGAACCCCCTCTAAAAAAGATGTTGTTAGCACTTGAAAGCCACTTGCCAATTTAGGGCCTATTTCTAAAAGTAGTATTTTTGTCTACAAAACCTATAATGTGATTGCAAATCTAGAAAGTAGACAAAAAAAATATGCACTTTCAAAAAAAATGGAACCTGATTTGGAGTCCAGATGAGCCCGTACCAAGCATTTTAAGTGGCAAAATTTGAGATTTTTGATTTGTAGAAAAATTCAGAAACAGAGATCTCAAACCACCTACACCAATGTGTAGATCATGAAATCCTACCCCACAACAAAAAAAAATACTCGCAAAAAGGAGTCCATATGAGGAAGATATCACTGTTTGAAAATTGTTGCTGCTGTTATTTTTTTTGAATTGCCGCCACACCTCCAAAAAACAAATGGCTCTAGATTTTGCCTCAGATTTCTGATTTGGATGAAATAAAATCTGATCTAGGGGTTTTTTGACCTTCGAAATGTTATGCAAATATCAGATTTGCACCAACAAGCTTCAATCTTCACCTGAAAAAAATCTCTCCTATGGCCCTATGGCCAAAAAATTTCCAGAAAATAATGCAGATCCGTTAAAAGAGAAGAGATGCAGATTAAAAAAACTAGATCTGAGAATTAAATGTATAGATTTAAAATGATCATGCCAATTTTGCAAATCGGTCCTTCAGGTGCCGATTTGCAAAAAAAAAAAAAATTTGCCTGACTATCGACTTTGGCCTAGGGTAGGCAGCTTTGTAGCCGATTTTCACCGAATCAACATTCCAGACATAATGGCGAGGTCAAATCTAGTGCTAGACACTCCCAATTTTTGTGATACTCTAGAGTCAGGCTACTGTGATGAAGCAAGATGATGGTCTCGAACGGTTATGTGATGAGAAAATCTCCAAGTTGCTCTGGTACCATGTAAGAATTTGCCTAAGGGCAAAATTCACCCAGGAACTAAGAACTCAAACACAAGCACAACTGTAGACCAAAAATGGATATGATTAATTAATCAGAGTATGTCTAAATACATTGCTCTGTTCAAAATGTGATGTTCAACACACTAGGAGTGCCTATATATAAAGGCTTCTTAGGAAGCACCTAGAATGTCTCTAGAAACAACTAGGAGATAAGACAACTAAGCACCTTATCCAACATTCTAGATGAATGGATAAGAATGACTAAGTGTCATATGTGTGTAGAAGATTCCTGTATTGTAGACAACATGTGCTTAAAAGAGGTGTGGACCCCTGCGATGTCATCAAGACAACTCGCAAGAGTGCACAAACTCCAAAGTGTCTCACAAATAAAGTAATGCAAAATAATTAAATAATGCATTAACCTAAGTAAACTTAAGTAAGTGTAATAAGTAAATACTTATTTACACCAACAGTTAGAAATAAAAGAAATACTTCTTGATGCATTCAACTTACAGATACTTGATGCAACAAAGCCTATATTGAAACAACTGGCAGATATTGTAGAACAAGTGACTAATGAAGACCAGGAAACCAATGTGAAACTCATAGAATGGTTTGAGAAGAAATTTCAAGGAAAAGTTAATGAGAAAATATTAAGTGAAATAGCACTTTCACAAGTTGAATTGGCAAAAAAATTGAAAAATTGAAAAAGGTACTTGAGAATGTGTTCTCATTGTACAAAAAGTTGTATGATTTCTCATATTTCACATAGGAAACAAGCCAAAGGATACTAAGCTTGGAGTGAAATCTAAAGATTCTAAACACACAGCTACCAAAAGATCTAGCTCAGAGTGAGAAGAATTTTTCTCAAATGCTTCACACATAGAAAGAGTTAGCTATGTTGATAGCAGAAGAGGCCAATATCAAGGCCAAACTGATGCAAATTCAATCTTCCATTATCCCACATTTGGAAGTACTCGATAAGGAACAAGCTTATGCAAAAATTGTTCTAAAGAAAGATCCTAATCTTTCTACTTTAGAATGCTTTGTTCATCTTGCAGTAGAGACAACTATCTAGCAATAAATCATTGGATATAGCTTTGGATAATTGGGATGCATGTCTCAAGATGATTATGAAGGTCAATAAAACATTTTTTGCAAAATATGGTCTTAATCCTTAGAACCCTTTGACATAAGTATAAAAAAAGGGGAGATATAATGTTTTGGGGGAGTTGTAAATAAGAATGGATATATAATGTTTTGGGGGAGTTGTAAATAAAAATGGAAGGTAACACAGATACATAGTACAAGAAGCAAAAATAGGGTACACAGATACAAAAACAAAGGCAAAGAGTATCATATACATTAGCATGAGACATATACAACACAAGAATTTTGGTTACAGGAATAGAAATGGCACATCAGCTCAGGGGGAGTTACAAAACTTTTGAGGTATATATATATATATATATATAGTTTTTATAGAATTTTGAGAAGTTTTGAAGTTTTTTATATATGTCAAACTGTATCCATGTTTTACTCGAAGACGTCAGACTTTGATGTACTACTAAGTATTTTTGACACTCATTTCAAAGGGGGAGATTGTTGAATCTAAGACTGGTTTTGACTATTTCGTGTCAACATACTTAAGATGTTTACTAAGCTCATGCCAAAATAGTAACACATGCCGAGTAAAATATGTATAGATGTCAAGTAAACAATTGATGCCGAGTAAATAGTTGATGCCAAATAAATAGTTGATGTTGAGTAAGTTCAAGTGCCGAGCTAGATTGAACTACAACAAGTGTTAAGCCAAATAGAACTACAACAAGTGTCGAATAAAAAAATGATCAAGTGTCGAGCATCGGAGGTAACAAGTGCTAAGGAACACAGATTGGACATAGTTGTTTGTAATCACATAAACACCTATGTAAACTATTTTTGAGATGGCATAGAAGAATCTCGAAGGATATCAATGATAAGATCAAATATTTTGCATTACCTATGTAATCAACATGCAGACAATAAGAAAAATGGAGAAGGCATGCAACCAATAAGAAAAGTACATGAATTGAGTAGGAAATGAAGAATGAATATGGATCGTAGGTTTAGACCTAACCCTAAGTCTTCATACTCTTTAAAAGGAGGTAAAGACCCCATTGTATGCATGGATGAATGAAGTGTATGGGTGAAATATATAAAAATTCAGAGGGAGTGGGAAAAATATTTAGAAGAACAGAGCAACATTGTAGCATTCAGTTGATCAAGAATAGAGTATCAGAACCTTGAAGAGTGACATATTAGGTCAAGCAAGGATTAGGTCAGTTAGAGCAGAACAAGGATTTGTAATCAATAATTGGAGATTGCAAAGCTATCAAGTCAAAGACTTTCTAATACTCTCTAGCAATTGTATTAGATATGAAAATCCTATGGACGTAGGTTGGCCTAGTAGCCATTTGTAAATCCTTTAACAAGGTGACATTCTAAGTGAATGTACTAAAGTCCTTTAACTAGGCCTACTTTTAGCAAGGTAGTGAAATCCTTTAACCAAATCACTTTTGACAAAGTGTAAAGTCTTTAATAGGACATGCCTTTTATAGGGCAGACCATTGGAAGTGGTCAAACATTGTAACCCTTGAACAGTTACATATTGCTGTTGTGATATTTTGTGGGTGTCATCCCCACCCTAGTTTTACGTTCTCATTTTGGAGGGTTTCTAGGTTACCAAATTTGTGTGTTGTCTATTTTTATGTATGTCTTTACTTTCAAGTTCATTAGATAGATTGGATGCATGTGGATGTTTTTTAGTTAAAAGAATTTGTAAAGGTAAAAACTAGTTACACCCCCCCCCCCCCACCCCGCCAAGAAGTAAATCATCCCATTTGTTAATTCCAACATAGAAGAAGAAAGAAGAGGAAGATGAAAAAAAGGCTAGTGTACCTAGTTCATCTAGGAAACCCCTTACCATAGTAGAATTAAAAGGATCAGATGATTACGATTAGACTAAACTAATCTCATCACTCAACAAGATCATCGAGAAAAATAGAAAGGTAAAGAGTCTACAAAGCTATTTGATGGAGGTAATAGAGAGATTGTAGAAACCTTGACTATGAAGATGGCCGAGTCAGATCCATGGGACATAGAAAATGATGTCATATAAGATTTTGATTCAGAATTCACCAACCTATTTGATATTGCAACTATTCAAGCACAAGCCAAACATGATGGACAAATGTTTGACACTATCTATTAGAATATTAGAAATGATTTGGAAGCTCTTGATGCATGTATCAAAGAGATGAGAAGATGTGAACAGGAAGGAAAGACACTGTATGAAAAGTGTATATTAACATTTAAGTTCACTAAAGAAAAATATGAAGAGGTGAAGAAGAATCATGAAAAACTGAAAGTAGTTGTAAATTAGCTTCAACAACCCAATTAGAAAATTGAAGATATTGAGACAAGGATTGGAAAGGCTTATGATGAGATAAGTCTTATTGAAATGAATAAAGAAATAATTTCTAAAAGAGTTTCACTTCTAAGAGAAAAAATTTCTTAAAAAATATCAACTCTAGAAAGGCAAGTTGAGGAATGTCTTAAGGCCAAGACATCTTTTGATAAGTTTGTCTATTCAGATTTGAATGTAGTTGAAATTGCATCCTATGAATTTTGTACCCTTCTCAGTATATTAGAGGGAGTTAGAGATTCATGGGAGAAAAAAGTCAAGATTCTAAATACAAGTTTTGATGACTGTATGACATGACTATCTACCTAATGCAGAGATATAGATCCAAATTTTGAACTATCTATATGTTTTTAACACCTTTTTCATTGATGTCAAAGGGGGAGAGATAAGGAAAATTGTATATAGCTATATGTGTGTAAAGAAGAACTAATATATAAGATAGGGGGAGCAATATATCAGCTAGAACTATAATCAAAGGGAGAGTTATAAAATATAATTAGGAGATATAAGGAAAGATGGTTAAGTACAATGATCCACAAGTTTTGAATTTTGGAATTTTTTTTAAGGCCAATTTTGTAAAGTTTTATAAAGCTTTAATGTTGTAAGTTTTTGGGACTTGGCCAATTTTCCCATATGTTGTCATCAATGCTAAAGGGGGAGATTTTTGGAAATTTGGTAAGGTATATATTGAATGTTGTCATTTATGGCAACATATCTTTAGTATGAAGAAGGAAAACCTTGAATATGAAGTTAAGGTATTCATACTTAGAAAATTGTCTCAATATCAACTAGTTTATTTGGTAGATCAAATATAGTTTAATTTGATGTGTACAATTGGAAGATGAATTATTGGCATGTGTGCATTTTGGTACAAATAGAACAAAGTATCAAGATGATGTGTTCAAGTGCACAAGTCAATATGGTCAGTACGGGAGAAGATATAATAGTTTTACCAGTTGCAACGATATACAATTATAATAGAGCATGAGAGGAAATGGATAATTGTGAGTTAAGGAATAATTTTTTTTACAAAATAAATACTTGAATAATTAGGGATGACATCCTAGATGTTAACCCTAAGAAGGAACAAGTTAATAATATATTTTTTCAAGTGTATGAAAGCTTGAAGGCCGACTAGACAATATTTTTTGAATTACAAAGGTATAAAGGAAAGTATGTAAATGTGAAGTTAAGTATGCTTCTAAAGAAGAATATGTAAAATTTATGTGATGCAAAATCTAATGTATGATCAAAGGATTATGAGTTTCATAAAGAGCAGCAAAAGTGATATCAGATATTGAAGATATCAACATCAAGTTGTTAGAAATGTTTAGAATAACTGATGTGTGTGTGTGTGTGTGGGGGGGGGGGGGGGGGGGGGGGGTGAATCAATTACTCAAGCTCTATATGTACCACTTGAACTATTAAACATTAATCACATCAATGTTTACCTGATCCTTCTTAACTTTTCGTTGCTTGGTCTATATTGTAAAACTGTCATAAACTTAACTTGCATTGCATAGTGAAAAACACCATCACATGTAAAATGTTCATAAGACATTCATTATAGTTTGACACTAGGATTTTATATGGAAACCCAATTTTGGAAAAATCACTAACAAAATGTCATTATTGTTCACTTTTTTGAAGTGAGCTCTGTTAGGAGCTAACCCTGTTAAAGGTTTACAATACACACTGTTAAATGTGACTTGGTTAGAGGACTTAATCACCCTATTAGGAGTGGCCTTGTAAGAGGACTTTGATCATTCCATTTAGAATGCCACCTAGTTAAAGGATTTATATAGTCTATTAAGTCTTCCAATGATTGTTAGGTCAACTTCTGTTAAAAGGATTTCAATACAAACTATTTACAATGATAAGAAAGAAAAGAGTAGATTTTGATATGTGTGATTACAACTCACTTTTTCTAGTTTAGATCATTGTTTATTCCTTATGCTGGTTCACTGATAAGCCTTTCATTGTTATCTCTAATCTTGATTTTCTTAGACACCCTTCAAGCAATCAATCTACTCTTCACATCAAAACTTAATCCTGTTGCTAAAAATCACTTATCAATAACAAACATTACATCTGTAAGCTTTCTCCTTTAGCTTCACATTCACACTCTTGTCTGCTTCTAATTAGCCTTTCTTTTTATATTAACTCACTCATACACACTAACTGAGCTTGGATAGGCTTGACTGGACATGACACCAAAATTTTGGTTTAGTATCCCTTTAAATAGGCAATTTTTGCTTTACCATTTTCTACATCCATCGTAGATCTTAAGGTTTATGATCAACTTCAACTTGATTCAATGTATCTATACAACTTCTTGATCATCCTCTAGAAACTTCTCTAGAATCCTTCTGTTAGGTCTTTACCTAATTACCATCTTGAATTTAATGATCCAACTCATTAATCTAATCTTTAACACATTTTACATCTCCCAAGAAATCAACTAAGTTGGCTTGATCTTATGATTCCTTTGAATTTGATCTTTTACTATCACTCAAAAATCATTGAATTATGACACTCAATCAACACCAAAATACTTAGTTGCTCTTTAATATTTTTGGCTCAGCATCAACTAAATTTCTCAGTTGATGCTAATTCATAGTCAACATTGGATTTTCTCAGCACTAACCATGGCTCGGTTGACGCTAGCATTACTTGACACTTCTTAGTAATTTACTCTTTTGCTTAGCTTGGCTTAGCTTTCTTGACATAAAAAATTACTTTGTTTTATCAAAGTCTATCTAATCAAATATCTATTGTAACTTCTATTTCATAACTTCAACCTTTCCTCTAGGTTCTATACTTATGAGTAACTCTCAAATCCTCTTAATCAATCAAATATATATGACATTTAGATTAGGTAGCAACATGTCTCATCCATAGATTTGGCATCAATGACATAAAAACAATTGTTCCAATTGTAAGTTTCCAACAATCTCCCTCTTTGACATTGATGGAAACATCTCAAATATTTAAAGCACTAATAATAACTTAGTTACCATACAATCCAAAAGATTTCACTACCATGAGTGACCACTATCCTTAGTTTGATTAAGATTCTCATCCATTCAAATTGTCAATCCCTCTATTAGTTTTCTCTCTTTTATGATTCTCTCCCTTTGAGGTTTATCTTTCTATTCTTAGTAATCTTGAGACTTCTTATTCTTTTCTCCTTTTAGTAATCTCTCTCTTTGACAATAATGCCAAAGATGTGTAGCTGTCTTAACTTCATATTCTTCATACATCTAAATTATGTATATTTTGCATGTCTAGCTAATACTTGTCATTTGACTATGATTGATCTTTGTATGTTGTACTGAAGTATTCTACCTTTGACATGTCCCAAAGTAGAGCTATATTGCACCACTATTTAAAATATGATGTGTAGCACATGCGATGCAACACACCTTGACTTCTTAAGTAGCCTTAGTAAGGGGAATCACCCCTAATTTACCTCTAAGATATTCTTGAGCATATTTGGGTGATGGTTTTGTGAATATGTCAACAATTTGTTTCTTTTATTCATATACTCTAGCTTCACTTCTTTGTCTTGAACTAGTTCTCTCAAGTAGTGATACTTGATAGCAATATGCTTTGTCTTGGTGTGCATCACTAGATTCTTTGAAATGTTAATAGCACTTGTGTTACCACAATAGATAACTACCAGATTAGTAATCTCTTCTTTCATGTCTTTCAACAATTTCTTAATCCACATTATATTTAAATAGTTCACTGCAGCTGCCACATACTCAGCTTCAGTTGTTGATTGGGAAATACAATTCTATTTCTTTCTTGTCCATGACACCAATCTCTTTCCTAGAAAGAATGCACCTCCACTAGTGCTTTTGTATATGAATTAATAAAAATCTGAGTCAATAAAAATCTTTAGTTCAAATCCAATACTTCTCTTATAGTATAATCCATAATCTTCTATACCTTTCAGATATCTCATTATCCTTTTTACAACCATCATTTGATTCTCTTTTGGATTTGCTGAAAATCTAGCAACAATCCCAACTGCTAATGTAATATTTGGTCTAGTGTGAATAACATATTGCAATTTTTCTATCATGGATGTGTATATGGTTTGGTTCACATTAGTAGAATCATCAGTCTTATATAGCTCATGTCTTGTAGACATAGGTGTACTCACTAGTCTTGAATCTTCCATACCAAAAGTCTTCAATATTTCCTTGATGTATTTGTTTTGTGAAATGAAAATACCAAACTTCATTTAGCACACTTTTAAACCAACAAAGAATTTAATCTCACCAAATATAGAAATTTCAAATTCCTTTTTCATTTCATTAGAAAATGATTTGCATAACACTTCTCTTCCTCCAAATGTGGTATCATCAACAAATATCTCAAATAAGAGTGCTTCATTACTCTTTCCATTTTTCAAGTATATATTTCTTTTATCATTTGTTCTCTCAAAACCAAATTTCACTAAATAGTTATGTAACCTTTCATACCATGCTCTTGGTGCTTTCTATAATTCATAAATAGATTTGTTCAGTTTACATACCATGTTCCTCTTATTTGGATCTACAAATTCTTTAGGATATTCAATGTATACTTATTCCTCTAGTATACCATTTAGAAATGTAGATTTAACATCCATCTGATATATCTTGAAGTTCTTGTAAGCCAAGTATGCAAGAAGAAATTTGACTCCTTCAAGTCTGGCCACAGGAGAAAAAGTTTCTCCATAGTCAACTCCTTCTTCTCATGCATAACCCATGCATACCAATCTTGCTTTGTTTCTTGTTACTTCACCATTTTCATTGAGCTTGTTCTTGAAAACCCACTTTGTCCCAATGACATTTTTGTCTTTAGGTCTTGGAACTAAGGTTCAAGTATTGTTCTTCTCAATCTGGTCAATTTCTTCGTTCATATCATGTATCCAATCTTCATTATCTAAAGCATCTTTTATTGATCTAGGCTCAAACTCACATAATAAGCATGTACAAATTTGAGTTTTCTCCTTGTCTATGTCTTCTCACATATTTTTCTAAAATAGGTATCTTTCTTCTTGGCTCATCTTCAAGTTCATTTGGAAAAATATGTCACGTTCATTTCCTATTCTTTGTTCTAATTCTAGTTTAGGTTCTAAATTCTTTGGATTCTCTATTTGATGGTTGAAATTTCTCATCAGTGAATCAACATCTACAATCTATTGCTTGGCACCCACTCTTTGCTACTCGACAATTTGTATTTCCACTCCATCATATCTTGTCTGATGGGAACTTGCAGTTTGATTTGTCTATTCATTTTGAGTGTTGGGAGGATCATCATCTACATAGATGAATTTTCTATAGTCTTCAAGTCATTCATTACATGAAGCATCACCTTTTTCTGTAAACTCATCAATTCCCACATTTGTACTTTCCACAACTTTGTTATTGTTAGAATTTAAACACTTATAAGATTTTCTTTTCATGGAATAACCTAGGAATATGCCTTTATCACTTTTTACATCAAGTTCTCCATCTCTGATATCTTTCAATATATAACATCTACATCCAAAGATTTTGAAATATTCAACATTTGGAGTATAACCACACCATAGTTCATAAGGTGTAGCATTTGTACCTTTCTCGATTTGAACTCTATTCAAGGTATAGACACTAGTACTAACCACTTCTCTCCAATATTTCTGTGATACACCTTTCTCCATCATTAGTGTTATAGCACAATCCATAATTGATCTATTCCTTCTTTCAGTTATCTCATTCTGATGAGAGGTCCTTGGTGCTGACATATATCTTTTGATTCCTCTGTCATTGAAAAATGTGTTGAACTCATGTGAAATTAATTCACCACCTCTATCATATCTCAAAAAATTTAGATTCTTCTTCCCTGTTTCTTTTTCAACTTTGGCTAAATACCACTTAAATAACTAGAAGGCATCAGATTTAACTTTAAGAAACATTGCAGCCATCATTCTAGAGTAGTCATCCACAAATAGAATGAAATATTAATCTCCATAGTAAATTTTAACACCAATGGGTCCACATAGGTCAGTATGAACCAATTCCAAAATATCACTGGTAGTATATGCTTTACTCTTAAAACTAGACTTGGTCATCTTTCCTAATTGACATTGTTGACACATAACATTGTCAGGCTTCTTTAGTTTAGGGAATCCTTTTACTTTCTTCATCTAACTGATATTAACCAAATTGTCAAAATTCACATGACATAATCTTTTGTGCCATAACCAAACATATTCTTGTTGTGCAAATATACATGTCTCTTTTGATAGGTCTAGATAGAATAAATTACCTCTTGTCTGCTCACTAGTTCCAATTAGCTTACCATCACCATCATGTATCTTGGCCTTGCTATTGTGAAATTAAATTTTGTGACTTGATTTTTTTAGCTATGAAACACTCAACAAATTTTAGTTAAGTCATTTAACCTAGAAAACATTTTCATATGTTATCTTGTCAGTCAGTTGAATAACACCTTTACCTTTTATGACACATTGGATATCATTTGATGTAGTAAAAGGTAGGAGAATCCCGAAAGGATATTTCTTAGTTCCCAAAAAATAACCACACAATGAAAAATAATAATAATGCAATATCTGATATGAAATCACAACTCTTTATTTATAAAATAACTAATTCCATGTAATGTGTCGGGGTATATGGCCTTCCTGGTTATGACCAAATACAAAGAAAGTAATAGTTCTGCAAGATCCCTCAAGATCCAATCCAAACCCTAGCTAGTCTAGATCCACACTCTGGTAGAAACCTCCAAGGAAGATCTAAACTTGTGCTTGCAAGCCCACCAAGCAATCTCCTTGTTTCCCAAGCCACAACTAGCCCTTCTAAAAGTTCACTCCTATACCACATCCTCTTCTCCAAGATGGATCATATGACTAAAGACTCTACAAGACCCCCTACTTATACCCAACTAATCCACAAGTTGGCCTAGTAAGCTACAAACTAAATAAACCCTTACATTAACTACATGTTGAGCCATAAGTCGACCTCCAACATATATTAAATATCAAATTCCTTAAAATGATTACAACAAAAAATAAATACACATAGGAGAGACAAACAAGATCCAAATAGGTCTATACAAACCCCCAGATCAATCCACATCATGATCACATGCTACATGCATTAAATGGACCAAATCATACAAGAAAATCTGCAAGAATTCCATCCTAGAAGTCACATTGCTGAGCATCAACACGACTACAAGCATTGTCGAGTTCCCACAATTATTTCTAAGTTCCATCAAAGCTAAGAAATTGATACATACCGAGCACTACAGTGAGTGCCAAGAAAAAATAGATGCCAAGTTCCTTAAGTGACTGAGCCCTTGATTGACCAAGCACTTGGGCCAACACTATACCCAATAGCGATCGAGCACCACTCCTTTGGTGACCGAGTCCACAACTCCTAGCAAAAATCCCTCCAAGATGTAGGATTGCTAAAAACTCTAGGATGCTTCTGCATTAGACACCCCAAGTGTGAAAAGATGTTCTCAGTAGCTGGAAGAACATCTTTTGAGATTGAAAACATAAATCCCAAACTAGTTCTTCACATACATGTCCACCAAGTCCTCAACTTGTATAATCTTTCCATTGACCTTCTTTTGCTTCTTCACATCCATCCTTGGTGTTCTATAGGTCTTCCTTCCACACTCATCTCTAACCTTCTTAGAATCCTTCAACTCAACTCAGCTACCAATACTTAGGTTACTCCTACAGAGATCTTTATTTTGCAAAGGAATTAGAGAATGCTTCCTGCCACCTTTCATAATTGTAAACATAATCTTGACACAATCATGCATAGTCCTGCAATTATACTACCAAGTTCTACCAAGCAACAAATAACAACTATTAATGTCTATAATATCAAACAACACTTGATCCTTATACTACCCAATCTGAAAATCAACAAGGCATTGTTCCTTCACTTCTAAAGCATTCTCACCTTGCAACTAGCCAATCCTATAAGGATAAGGATGTCTCATTCTATTCAAACCAAGTTTCTAAACCATTTTCTTAGCAACAAGGTTATCAATACTACCACCATCCAAAATCACCTTGCAAACTTTACCACCAGACTTATAACAAGTCCTGAACAAATTACTTGTCTGAGAAGAGTCCAATGTCCTCTAACCAATTAGTACTCACCGAGCTAGTAAACTCTCTCCTTTCTTAGGTTGATTGTCTTGGACTTCAACCTCATTCAAAATATCTATGCCCTACTTCACCACATCTATAGAAAGTACCTTTAAACTCACCTCTTCCTATTCTTTTCTTCTGATCAATAGGTTTTGGTTCATCTTCTTCACTCAGTTTATCTTTTTTTGAGGTATCCTACTTCTCCTTCCCTATAGCACTAACTTAAATTTTCCTCTTCAACTTATCTTCTTCCTTCAGAGCATACTGATAAGCATCCTCAACAAAATTAATCTTCAATATAAGAATATCATCTTGGATATTGAATCTCAAACCATTAATGTATCGAGCTACCTTCTCCTTTGATAATTCGTTATGTCTAGAATGAATAGTCAACTTGTAGAATTGCTTAGTATAATCTTTCACAATTATACCCTTTTGCTTCAAATTCTACAACCTTTTGAACAACTCAAGTTCATAATTAGAAGGAATTAACTTAGCCTTCAACTTAGTTACTATCAACCTCCATCTAGTGATCTTCATTTCACCTTCCTCTTCTCTATCTCCTTGCAATTCTTTCCACCAAAGAGCAACATGTCCTTTCAACTTAGTTTGTGCTAACCTTACTTTGAGTGGATCTTCAATATCCTCAAGCTCAAAGTAGTCTTCCAATTCACCAACCTAATTAATCAGGTCTCTAGGATTCAAAGTACCTAAGAAATTAGAAACCTCCATATTATGCTTCAACTTCAACTAAGATCTAGGTCTAGCAAACTGACTAGCCCTATTTCCCATAGGTCTCTACACATGATCAGTTCTGTCCTCACCACTTGATCCATCAACTTCAAAGTCTTCAAGAATTTCCTCATAACCATATTCAGTACCCACATGCTAAGGTACAACACCAATAACACTTATGATCTTAGTGATCCTATCACTCTTCATCAACACCATCTCAGATCTGAAACTGGCTTTAACCTACTCCATTTAAGATCTAAAATATGATTTGACCTTCTTTGAGATCATTTCCTCCATAACATCACTAAGACCATCAATTTCCCTAGGGTCCAATCTTCTCAAAGGCATCTTCCAAAATTTTTGTGAATCCAAAGAAATAAATCCAAAAACCAAGAAGATCAATCAACTCCACTAGATTAGCCTTCTCTTCCAACCTTCACCCAAGTCCTAGTGTAAAATGCCTCAGATTTGACTATTTGTCCACATGCTTAGGAGATCCTACTATGATATTGCCTGATGTAGTGTATGGTAGGAAAATCCCCAAATGAGATGTCTTAGCCCCCAACAAATAACCACAGAACAAAAACACAACAACAATGCAAGATCTGATACCAAATCATAACTCTTTAGTCATAAAATAATTGATTACATGTAATGTGCTAGGCTATAAGGGCTTCCTGGTTATGACCAAATACAAAGCAAGTAATAGTTTTGCAAGATCTCTCAAGATCCAATCCAAACTCTATCTAGTCCTGATCCACACTCTGGTAGAAACCTACAAGGAAGATCTAAACTAGTGCTCGCAAGCCCACCAAGCAATCTCCTTGTTTCCCAAGCCACAACTACTAGACCTTCTCAAAGTTCACCCCTCTACCACATCGTCTTCTCTAAGATGGATCATATGGCTAAAGACCCCACACGACCCCCTACTTATACCTAACTAAGCTAGAAGTCGACCTAGTAAGCTACAAACTAAATAAAACCTTACATTAAATACATATTGAGCCACAAGTAGGCCTCCAACAAATATTAAATACCAAATGCCTTAAAAGGCTTACGACACAAATTAAATACACATGGGAGAGACAATCAAGACCCAAATAGGTCCATATAAACCTTGAGATTGATGGACATCACGATCACATACTACATGCATTAAATGCACTAAATCATACAAAAAAATCTACAAGAACTCCATCTTGTAAGCCACACTATCGAGCATTAACAAGAATACAAGCACTATCGAGCTCCCACAAGCATTGCCAAGTTCCATAGGTGTTAGGAAACCAATACATGTCAAGCACTAGAGTGAGTGCCAAGAAACAATAGATGCCAAGCTCCTTGAGTGATCGAGCCCTTCAATGGCCAAGCACCTTGGCAAACACTACACCCAATAGTGAGCAAGCACCACTCCTTTGGTGACCAAGTCCACAACTCCTAGCCAAAATCCCTCCAATATGTAGGATTGCTAAAAATCCTAGGATGCTCCTCCATCATCATTACCAAATTTAACACATCCACCATTGGATGGACCAATATTTTCAAATTTTTCTTTATCACCTGTCATATGATTGGAACATCCACTATCAATTATCCATCTATCATTTTTGTTTACATAAGAAATTAATGCAGTATTCTCATCTTCATCAAACTCTTCTTTCATAGCAACATAGACAATTTCATCATCATTACTCTTAGATTCATTATCAATCTTTTCTTCAGCAATATAACAAGATTTCTCACCTTTGTCATCCTTGCTTCTTCTGTAGTCTTTGTCATCTCTTCTTCCTTTGTGCTTTATTTCCTTCTTTTCATCCTTATCTTCTTTGTCAGGACATCTAGCAACAATATAGCCAACTTTGTTGCATGAAAAAAAAATGATAGGTAATTTACCTTTGTATTTACCTCATCCTCTTCCAAACCTTTTTGCAATGAGGGCTTCAAGTTCATCAATCTCATCATCATAAGTATCACTTTCACTCTTCACATATTTTACGTTCTTATTAGTAAGAATCAGTTGTGACTTGAAAGCAAATTCAATCATATCAAGTGTGTAGTTATCAAAATTAGACATCTCGAAAGTAGTAAGTATACCAACTACACCTTCTAATGTCAAATTATTACTTGGTGTAAGTCTCAATTCTTAAATTATAGAGACTCTAATGGAATAGATAGGGAGTAGAGTCCTCAATACCTTGCTTATTACAATTTCATCTTCAATTGTTCTATTTGTTCCTTGAATAACATTAATAACCTCTTTAACTCTTATGCATTATTGTACTATGATCTCACCTTCCATCATTCTCATATCATGATATTTACTTCACAAAATTTCTACTTTGGCTCTTAGCATATTGTCATCACCTCCATAGATGGTCTTCAGTCTATCCTACATGTTCTTTGCAGTATTGCAGTCTTTTAGGCCATCAAACTTAACATAGCTTAGGGCTAAGGTAATCTCCAACATTTCTTGGTTGTGATCTAACCTATGATTCAATTATTCAGTAGTCAGAGGAGTAGTTTTTACCTCTACATATTTATTTCTTATAAAATTAACAGCAACATCAGTGATACTGGATATGTGTAGCTTCATCAGGGTTTTCCATGCAGGAAAATTCTCGTTATTAAGCTTGGGTACATCTTTCTTGTTCATCATGATCTTTAGCTTTAAGTATCTTCAAAATTTTCTCTATAAGCACTTAGCTCTAATACTAATTTTTAGAAATGTTTAAAATAATTGGGGGGTGGGGTGAATCAGTTACTCAAGGTCTATATGTACCACTTGAACTATTAAACATTAAACATATCAATGTTTGACTGATCCTACTTAACTTTTTGTTGCTTAGTTTGTACTATAAAACTATCAAAAACTTAACTTGCATTGCATAATGAAAAATATCATCAATGTAAAACATTCATCATAGTTTGACACTAGGATTGATGTGAAAACCCAATTTGGGAAAAACCATCAACAACGTGTCACTCTTTTTCACTCTTTTGAAGTGAGCTCTGTTAGGAGCCAACCCTATTAAAGGTTTACAATACACACTATTAAATTTGATCTGGTTAGAGGTTTTAATCACCCTGTTAGGAGTGGCCTTGTAAGAGGACTTTGATCATTCCATTTAGAATGCCACACAGTTAAAGGATTTACACAGACTGTTAAGTCTTCCAATGATTGTTAGGTCAACCTCTATTAAAAGGATTTCAATACAAACTGTTTACAAGGATAAGAAAAAAAGTAAGTAGGTTTTTCTCTTTGTGATTACAAATCACTTTTTCTGGTTTAGATCTCTATTCATTCCTTATGCTGGTTCACTTATAAGCCTTTCATTGTCATCTTTGATCTTGATATGCTTGGAGACTCTTCAAATAATCAATCTACTCTTCTCATCAACACTTAAACCTTCTGCTAAAAATCACTTACCAATAACAACATCACATCTACAAACTTTCTCCTTTTGCTTTACATTCATACTCTTGTGTGCTTCTAATCAACCTTGCTCTATATATTAACTCGATCATACACACTGGTTGGGCTCAGCTAGGCTTTACTAGACATAACACCAAAAGTTTGGTTTAGTATCCCTTTAAATAGGCAATTTTTGCTTTACCATTTTCTACATCCACTATAGATCTTAGGGTTTACGATAAGCTTCAATTCTGTTCAATATATCTAAACAACTTCTTGATCATGCTATAGAAACTTCTCTAGAATATTTATGTTAGGTCTTTACCTATTACCATCTTGAATTTAATGATCCAACTCATTAATCTAATCTTTAACATATTTTAGATCTCCCATGAAATCAACTAATTTGGCTTGATCTTACGATTCCTTTGAATTTAATCTTTTACTATCACTCGACAATCACTAAATTTTGACACTTGGTCAACACTTAAATGCTTGGTTTCTGTTTAAGCTTTCTAGATTGACATCAAATAAATTGCTCGATCGATGCTAATGCTCGGTCAACACTAGGTTTTCTTGGCATAATTTTGGCTTAGTTGACACTAGCATTACTTGACACTCCTTAGTAATTTGCTCTTTTTGTTGGCTTGGCTTAGCTTTCTTGACATAAACAATTACTTCTATTTATCAAAATCTATCTAATCAAATATCCATTGTAACTTCCTTTTCATAACTTCAACCTTGCCTCTAGGTGCTATAGTTATGAATAACTCTCAAATCCTCTTCATCAATCAAATAGATATAAAATTTAGATTAGGTAGAAATATTTCTCATCTATATATTTGACATCAATGACAAAACAACAATTGTTCCAATTGTAAGTTTCCAACACAAGCAAGAGGTTTTTGTATCTATCTTTTTATATATTGCATGTTAGGGAAATGGGATCTTCTTGCATACATTATATATTTGTATATAACAACTCCTAATAGGGTTGAGGCTTCTAATACGGCCTAATTCCTCTAACAATGACTGAGACACTATATGCATGTAATAGACTCTTAATAGGGTCTATATCTTTAACCAGATACTTTTGATTAGTGGATCATTTTGTGGGTACCATCCCCACGAACATTTTCCCTTGGCCAGGGTTTCTCTAGTTAACAAAATGTGGTGTTATGAGTTCTCTTATTGTATGGTTATGTTTACTATTTAGTATAATTAGTTTTCTTACATATGCAAATTATAAAGAAATTAATAATATTTAGTTTTGGGCTAAAGATTGTAGAATACTGATTCACCCTCCTCTTAGTATTTCCTATTTCTAAGAGAGTATAACCTAACCCTAATATCTATAGTGATGTTTAAGTGGAAAAAGATCAAAATTTCCTATTTAAGGAGTTATAAGGGCTAAGCTTAAAAAGGCTAGCAGAGCTAGTGAAGACCTAGTAAGGTTGGAATAATTGTTGATGCTATTGATTGAAAAACATAAGTAGGAGGTTGGAAAGAGTTATAAAGAGGTGAAGTCAATTTATTGAAGGGTTGTCAAGAAGATAAGGGACAAAGATGAAAATGGAGGCTAGTCAGTGGATCAACATGTGGACAAAATTATGATTTGTATATGCAAAGAGAGTTGTATTTGTTAAATCAATCTATTGTTACTTTCTAACCATTGTACCAGTGTTGAAATCCTTTAATCAATGTGGCATTCTAATGAAATGTTCTTAAGTCCTCTAACAAGGCCACTTCTAATAGGGAAATTAAATCCTTTAACAAGGTCACATTTAACAGTGTATTTTGTAACCTTTAATAGGGTTGGCTCCTAATAAAGCTTACTTCAAAAGAGTGAAAAATTGGTGACATGTTACTTGTAGTTTTTTCCAAATTGGGTTTCAATGTTAAATATTGGTGTCATACTTGAGTGGATGTCATATAAGATGTTTTGCTGCTAATGTTTTATATTCTACAAGTTTGATAATTATTAGGATAATGGACTATAAGTTTATGTTATTGATTTTCTGATATAGAGATCGAGATATTGAATAATTAGATCTGAAGTATTTGAAGCGATTAAAAGTTCAATTGTTACATCTAGACCTTGGATAACTGATTCACCCCCCTCTCCATTATTCTAAAACATTCCAACAATTGGTATCAGAGCTTTGGTGCTTGTAGAGAAAAGTTTGAAAGTAAGTGAAGCTAAAGATCAAGATGTAAAAAAAGGAGGTGCCAAAGTTGAACAAAGAGAACTTCCTTCAATGGAGTAGTTTAATAAAATTGCATTTGACAGGAATTGGAGATGGTATATTATATTGTAAATAAAATGAATATATGAATATAAGCATAGTTCCTTTGACAACTCAACAGATGAAAGAGAAGCAAAAATACAACCATGCTATGTTGGAGATTGCATTATCCCATAGCTATGCTGAGTTTGGTGACATAAAGGATTGTACTATTGCTAAGAAAATCTAGGGTACGCTTCAAACCATCTATACAAATAGTTAGGAATTTAAAGATGAAGTAAATTACAACCTTTTAGGATTTTTTGTTTAGATTCTAAATATATTTTTAAAATATATTTTTTGAATTGATTTGATTGAATTAATTTTTCTCCACGAAAAATTGGTATGTTATGAAAAACTTGATTTTAAAAAGTGACATTGTATAATTTTTTTTCTACAATAGATATCAATGTGATTATTTTGAATTTAGTTTGCTAACATCCATACCAAAAATGTGAAGGTGATCTAATGTCTTTATCCTTAGTATTTCATATTTTATCATAGTTTAAATTTGACCTAACACTAATTTGGACATACATGGCTTTTGACACATGTAACTTATTATATATTTACTCAATTTCAAAATTTCCTTTTTTTGTTGAAAGAGGACTTGAATATAGAGATTGTACTTATTTTTCAATTTTCTTTTCTCATAGTTACTATTTTTCCATGAGCATTCAATATATAGGTATATTTTTTATAACAAACCTCTATTTAGTTAACGTAAAAAAATGTATACTTTAAAAATTCAAAATGTATCAAATCCATATTCATTAGAAAGCTCATTTTGAGTACGTGTGTCATCCAAAATGACATGTCTTCATTGTTCCATCTAAACCTAGCAATTGAGCCTGCAAGCCATGAAAACAACTAAAAATATTACAGGCTTTGTAAAAGCCATCTAGTTTGCTTGTTTGATAGAAACTAACTTTCTATTGAAACTTTTTAGATAGTTTGGATATAAAATATTTGTATTTAATTTCAATAGAAACTAAATAGTTTCTATTGAAACTATTTAGGCTGATTTTTTGGTCCTAAATAATTTTGATCAAAACTAAATAGTTTCTATAGAAACTATCAAAACTATTTAGGACCCGTTCCTTTTGTTTAATTAATTTTGATCAAAATTACCTTCAAAAGTAGTTTCAATCAAAACTTTTATAGTTTCTATAAAAAATATATGATTACTTTCTATCAAAAGTTTTGAGGCCAAAAATCTATCTTTCACGACTTTGGAGGAATTTCTTCCTCCAAAAAAGTGTAACCCACTATTGTGGATTCACCTTGTGTTTAGAGAAAAATCAAAAAGCTTGAGAGATAAATTTGATGAAATGGGAATGAAGGAAGGTGAGAATATTGTTCGGTAGAGTTCTGAATACCTTATTGAGCAAATGGAAATATTGATGAAAACAATTTGATCAACAAGGTATTGAGAACTCTACTTCCTATCTATGTAATTAGAGTTTCTTCTATACAAAAATTGAGATGTACCTTGGTAAAAACCTAATGTTGGAAGGTGTAATTGGTAGGCTTACTATTTTTGAAATGTCAAATTTTGATAAGTTCACTCCAACTTCTATTGAATCCACTTTCAAATCTCAATTGGTTTTTAGTAAGAAAGGAAAAAGAAAGTGTTTTATTAGTGATAGTGATGCTTTTGATGATCAACTCAATGAGCTTGAAGCATTAATAACTAGGAGACTTTCAAGAGTTAGAGGAAAATACAAAGGTAAAATTGCTATAATTTTTTTTTCATGTAACAAAGTTGGTCATATTGCTACAAGATGTCTTGACAAATAAGACAAAATGAAAGAAGGGAAAGAAAGTGCAAAGGAAGAAGAGATGATGAAGTCAATAGGAGAAACAATGACTACAAAGAGAAAGGTAAGAAATCTTGTTACATTACTGAAGAAGAAACTAAATGAGTCTGGAAGTAATGATGAAGAAGTTTTCTATGTTGCAATGAAAGAAGATTCTGATGAAGATGAGAAAATTGCATTAATTTCATGTGTGAGTAAAGGTGATAGCTGGATAATTGATAATGGTTGTTCACATCACATGATTGGTGATAAAAGTTAGTTTAAACCATGGAATGATACAAAGGTAGCCATGTTAAGCTTGGTAATGATGCACCATGCCTTGTGAAAGGTAAAGGATTAATACAACTAGCCAATAAGATCAAGTGTGACAATATTTATTGGGTGGAAGGACTTAAGTATGATTTTTTGGGTACATAGTTGAATTCCTTCATGGGAAGACCAAGATATTTGATACTTTTGGTGAAATGATTGGAAGTGGTGATCAGACAAGAGGTAACTTGTTCTATCTAGATTTATCTAGTGAGGCATCTCTATTTGCACAAAATGAAGATATATGGTTATGGCATAAGAGGTTATTTCATGTGAATTTTGATAGTTTGGTAGGCATTAGTAAGATGAAAAGAGTAAGAGGATTATCGAGATTGAAGAAACCTAATAATGCTATGTGTAAACAACATCAATTGGAAAAAATAACAAAGTCTAGTTTCAAGAGCATGACCTATTCATTTAACGATATTTTGGAATTGGTTCATACTGACCTTTTTGGACCTATTGGAGTGCAAAGTTATTGTGGAGACAAATACTTCATTCTATTTGTTGATGACTATTCTAGAATGATGACTGAAATGTTTCTTAATGAAAAATCTGATGCTTTTTAGTTGTTAAAGTGGTATTTGGCCAGAGTTGAAAATGAAATAGGGGCCAAAGTTGAAAATGAAATAGGTAAGAGTCTAAAGTGCTTGAGATTTGATGGAGGAGGAGAGTTTATCTCTAATGAATTTAATATATTTTGCAATGTTAGAGGAATCAAAAAGTAGATGTCAGCACTTAGGACCCCTCCCTACAGTGGAATAGCTAAAAGAAGAAATAGATCAATCATGGATGGTGCTAGAACACTAAATTTTTTTCAAAGTCAAACAATGCTACATTAGGATGCTTAGGGTGAGGATATAGTCACTAGTAATCTTTGGAGCTAGCCTCATCTTCTTTCTTCTCCTTTTGTGAATCCTTACCCTATAAATACTTCCTAAAAAATCCTAACCCTCCAAGGAAGATTATATCTTCTTGCCCCATCTTTTCTTGCCTCACCTAGGTTTTCCTCTCTTTCCGACTACCTAGTTTCTTGGCATCCAGGTTCTCTCTTCAACCTACAAAACACAAACACCAACCCCACACAATTTCTGTTGCGTAGACCTTTTGGGCTCTGATACCAATTTGATGGAAGGAAGAAAGGATTCAAATATCAAATAATCATAAATTCAAGACTTCTTAGGGAAATATTACACACATTTGCAAACTTATTATCAAATCAATAAACTAGGACAGATTCAGACCTGAAGTCACCAAAGTGACCATAACTTCTGCAAACTCAATGGAATTCAACCAAACCAAAACCAAAAATAAAACAAAGCTAACTCAAATACCTTTTCAAAAATTATAAGTTGTAGGTCTTTATCATTTCATATGAATTTATACCAATAGAAACAACAGTCAGATTTTTGAAAAATTACACAGACAATTAACATAAAACTTGCAAAACCAAAACTCCATTCATTTCTATTCTTCTCAAAAATATTTCCAACAATTCCCCTATATAAATCATGACCACTACATGAAATTTTAATGTCTTTTAAATTCCTCTAACTATTGGATACCTCCTATGACTCTTGACCTTCCCTTTCACATCAACTTTACATATTATCAATTTTTTGTGACAATATTTTATCACACATTTGAAAACTTTTGCATTTTCTCATAAATGACCTTTTAACTTTATAAAACCCATACTAACATATCAAAATATAATATATATGAAATTTTTATGACATTTTACCCTTCCATGGGTTTATTTACATAATTTGACCCTATTAGCCAGCTTTGACAATATATTACAAATTGGTTCCAAGGCTTAACTTAGCCTTACATGTTGACTCAAATATATTAAAAAATATTAACTTGAAATTTAAGAACAAACATTAATGAGATATGTATTCTTTTTGTTCATTTTTTTATGTGCTCCTGCACCATAAAGTAACCAAAATTTCTTAAACAAAGTAAAGCAATCCACACATACAAGCTAATGCAAAATAAACTATCACATAAATAACACCCAACATACAAGTTAATCTTGTTTGTGACACTAATAAATATAAATTGTATACTTTAAGCTAAGGCAAGCTTATGCTAATCTAATGGTTCTCCTACATTATACTCACAAATAAAAATGAGAAAGACATAGCTTGAGGAGTTTGTGACATCCAACTCCCATAAGTTAAGTCTATATAGGTGTCCAATACATTACCATGTATAAATATCAAGATATTACAATACACAAGTAGTAAAAATTTACAAATTGCAATGACAAGATGATCATACATGACATATTTCCAAGCAAAGGACATAGGGACAATCATTTAGATTAAAATGTTAACCTCATAGTGGTTTTTGACCCTTGAGTGCCAATACACTTAACCACTTTCTATATTGGAGCCGAGTACGACATGTATGCCGAGCCACAACATGAGCTGAGATAGGAAAGACTTCAGGTGCCGAGTAGCCTTTAGGTGACGAGTGAAGATTAGGTGTCGAGTGAAGTTCAAATGCCAGATGACTTTAGGTGCCGAGCATGATACAAGTGCCGAGTGATATTTAAAGTGTCGAGTCACAGATGATGCCGAGCAATACAGAAATGCAACAGGAGCCGAGTAAGCCAGTTTGATATTAGTGCCGAGCATTTGGAATCAACAAGTGCCGAGTAACACAGAATGTACATATGAGTTTGTAACTTCATTGATTCATATGTAAACCATTTTCATGGCTGACATATGACGAATCTCGAAGGATTAAATGATAAGATCGAATATTTTGTATTTCCTACGCAATCTACATGCAGCCAATAAGAAAAATGGAGAAGGCATGCAACCAATTTGTTGACCCTCCAACCCAAATACAAATTCTTATTTAAATTCCTAAATAAAGATCTATACTTAGTCAAATTCTGTATCTTGTCTTTCTCGTCAAAAGAATAAAACTAGGTTGCTTTGGCTTGAATACAACGTTATGATAAGAATTTCTAATGAGAAGAATAGTTAAAAGGGAAAAAAATATTATCAGTAGAAATTATTATCTGGTTACAACTCTGAAATGTACGGTAGATCAAGCAGATTTTTTTATGAATACAACTGTTCTACTTGAGAGTCTTTATTGCATTCACGTGTCTAAATTTTGCAATTAGATAATAAAAGATATTTCAATAAAGCTTTAAATGATAAGAAGAAAAGCAGTCCATAAAAATATTTACAGAATTATATATGAGTTACATATCAATAGCAGTGGCTTGTATTTGCTTGATCAAGTTAAACAGAAAAGTTTAAAAAATATGATACTTAATATAACTTTTCTTATTGGTTGCATGCCTTCTCCATTTTAATTATTGGCTGCATGCTAATTGCATAGGAAATGTAAAAGATTCATTCTTATCTTTAATATCCTTCAAGATTTTTCTATGTCAGCTCAAAAAATGGTTTACATAGGTGTTTGTTAAAAGAGGGATTTTCTTGATGAGGGATTTTTCATGAAAAGAGGGCTTAAAGCAGAAGATTTTGAGGGATTCAATGTTACTATAGCTAATGGATTCACTATGCCTTGCACACGGGTGGAGAAACAACTCAAGATGACCTTAGGAGATTATGAGTTATGTGATGACTTCTATGTTGTTGGTATTGGGGAGACAGATCTTGTATTGGATGTTCAATGGTCGCACTCTATTGGAGGCTATTACATGAACCATCAAACTATGGAGTTCAAATTTCATTCCAATGGAAAAGAAGTTTTATTGAGAGGCTTATCGAATGGAGCACCTAAGGTAGTCTCTACAAAGAGGATGGAGAGGACTTTTTGAAGAGGACAGGTAGCATGGGTAGCAAGAGTCATAATCCATCCAACAAGCTCTCCAAAGAATTAAGGTAATTTCTATTTTGAAATTCAAAATATTCTTGATAAGCATAATATAGTTTTCAATGATTTGCCTCTAGGATTACCACAAGATAGAGGTTTTGAGCATGTTATAGAGTTAGAATAGGGTGCCAAACCAGTTATAACAACTCCATACCATCATCCAAGAGGTTATAAGGAAGAAATAGAAAAAAGTATTAAGGAACTCCTGGACATGGGATTCATAAGGCCTAGCTCTACTCCATTTGCATCATCTGTGGTACTTGTCAAGAAAAAAGATGGTACAATGAGAATGTGTATAGACTACAGGGCTCTAAAAAAGAAGACCATAAAAAATAGGTATCCCATACCATGCATAGATGAACTCATTGGTGAGTTACATGGTGTTGTATACTTCTCAAAAATTGACTTAAGATCAAGGTACCATCAAATTTGCATGAGGAGGGAAGATGTGGAAAAGACCACTTTTAGATGTCACTATGGGCACTTTGAATTTCTTGTTATGCCATTTGGCCTTACTAATGCACCAAAAACATTCCAATCTTGTATGAGTAAGGTATTCAACCAATATCTTCAAAAATTTGTTTTGGTATTTTTTGATGATATCTTGATTTACAGTAAAACATGGGAAGATCATCTAAAGCACATAGACATTATTTTGGGAATCTTGGAGCAACAATTCTTCTATGCTAAGCTATCTAAATGTGAGTTTGGTTTGATAGAGGTCTTATATTTGGGACATATTATAAGTTCTAAAGGAGTACAGGTTGATCAACAAAAAATTCAGGCAATTTTGGATTGGCCTCCACCCATTAATCTTACATAGTTGAGAGGTTTTTTTAGGTTGTGCAACTAGTATAGGAGATTTTTAAAGAGATTTTCTTAGCTTGCTGCCCCCTTGACTGATTTGACAAAGAAAGGAGCTTTTATTTGGATAGAAGAGGCACAAAAAACATTTGATAAGCTTAAGGAGGTAATGAGTTCATGCTCTGTGCTTGCAATTTCATATTTCTCTTTACCTTTTGTTGCTGAATGTGATGCTTCTAGAGAAGGTATAGGGGCTGTCCTAACTCAAAGGGGACATCCAATGACATTTGAGAGTAGAAAATTAAATCAATCAGAGAAAGAATACTCCATCTATGATAAGGAAATGTTTGCAATCATGCATGCACTTCATAAGTTTAGACAATATTTGGTATGTGGGAGATTCATTGCAAAGACAAACCATAATAGCCTCAGGTTCTTCCTGAACCAAAGGGATTTGAATTATCATAAAAAAAAATGGGTAAGAAAATTGCAAGCTTATGATTTTGATATTGAATACATGAAAGGAAAGAATAATGTGGTTGTTGATACTCTCTCAAGAAAGCCCACTTTGTGTTCCTTAACATCTATTTCTACTAATTGGAAAGTCTCCATAACTTTAGAGTATGCTAAGGATTCCTTTGCCACCAAGATTTTGGATTAGTCAGTGGATGATAATAGGTACAAGGTTGTTGATGAATTGATTTATTACAAGAATAGGATCTTCTTAGTGCTAGGATCAAAAACTAAGGAGAGGATATTGAGTGCCTTTCATGACACACCTTTGGGTAGTCATCAAGGATACTTCGAGACATATAGATAACTTCGAGAGTAGTTTGCATGGAAGGATATGAAGGAGGATGTCCTTAAACACATTAAGGAATGTATGATAAAGATTGCATATATGTGGTGGTAGATAGACTAACTAAGTATGCACATTTCTTTCCCATCACATCTAATTTCAAGGCATCACAAGTGGCCAAATTGTTCTTCAAGGAAACTTTTAGGTTACATGGCTTGCCTAGGAACATCGTCAGTGACTGGGACAATAGATTCCTTAGCTCTTTTATTTGGCAAGAACTAAACTCACTCCCAGTACTAGCTATCACCCTCAAATAGATGGACAAATAGAGATAGTTGATAAATGGATAGAGGGATATTTGAGGAACTATGTTTCAAATCAACAACATGCTTGGGTGAAATGGTTGCACCTAGGGGAGTATTGTTACAATACATCTCATCACATGTCTATTGGTATGCCTCTTTTCTATGATTTTTATGGTTATGATGCCCTTTCCTTTGTTGATCTAGTACTTTCAGATAGTAGAGTACCTGCAACAAGTGATTTTGTCAAGCAAAGCCATGACATAATAAGGTCCCTCAAGGATAATCTACAACATGCACAAAAATAACAAAAGTTGTATGCTGATAGGAAAAGGACTAAAAGATCTTTTGAGGTGGGAGATTTGGTCTTTGTTAGGTTGCAACCATATAAGCAAAGCACCTTGAAGAGGAGTGGGGCAAAGAAGCTCAAGCCAAGGTTCTATGGGCCTTATAATATCATCAAGAAGATAGGAGAGGTAGCTTATGAATTGGAGCTCCCACCGAATAGAAAAATACATAATTTTTTCCATGTCTCTTTCTTGAAGAAGGTTCTAGGCTAGAAAACCATATTATCCAAAGAATTACCACCTCTTTATGATGAAATAAAATTAGTTTTGATACCAGAATAGGTTTTCGATACAAGAGAGAAAAGATTGAGAAATAGGAGCATCATAGAGCATTTGGTCAAATGGAAAGGATTACCATTAGAGGATGCAACTTGGGAAGGAACACATATTCTTGAGCATCCCAATCTTCATTTCTTGAGGACAAGCAATATTTGAGAGGTAGGACTTGTCATGTCCCGTTTTCAAATAATTAAAAAATAATAACTTTGCTAAGGTTGGCAGGCTCAAAAAATGAAGCCTCAGGAAAGGGGGTTAATCTTTGGAAAAATCAATGGATTAATAAATGAAATTACTCTTAAAATATGTATTATTGACCCCTCTTGGTCATGAGTTAGGGTTATGCCCTCTGTTAAAGAGGTTTGGAGGCATTTCGAGCTCATTCTAGAACTTGATTTTTGCTCATTGCTTTGTTGTTCTTCAGAGACAACCAAACCTGTGGAGAAGGAGACCCAAGGATGAGAGTTTATAGGTTTCTATAAAGGCTAAGGATGGGTGTTTGAGGCCATTCCATTTGCAAGCTCATGCAGAGTTTGCCTTTGGGTTGAACAGTGCAAATTTGTGAGTTGTCGAGTGTGTTTCTTATAAGAGCTTGGTGTTTTTGGTTGAGTATTTTGTATTAGTTTGGTTTGCTGCTGTATTAAAGACATTTAGATGTTAAAATAGAGCTAGATACATGTATTGGGTCGTGGTTATACTTCTGTGATAGGTTATTAGTGTATTGTGGTGTTTCTAGGCTATTTTGTGTTGTTTTTGGGAATCTAATGGGCATTGTTTTTGTCCTCCATTTGAGAGCTATTGTGTGAACTCAATACAGATATGGAAATTTCATTTTGTGGGCCATTATGCTGAAAAAATTTCTATAAAAAATTCTACTTTCAGATTTATTAATAATATGTGAAGTAATGAAAATTTTTAGCACTATTACGGGCATACCTGATTTGGGTTTTATTGAGAAATTGGTTGATCTTTGAAATATTGGTTGTTTGATTTCAAAATATGATCAGAGGCTTTAAATATCATATAAAATCAGAAAGGGGACATTTCATAAAGGATATAATTTGTTCAGTTGTATTGTTAGTGCCATAAGTCGTGCTAATGTAGAGTTTATAGATGTCCTAATTACCACTTTCAAAAAGCCTCAATAATGATAGCACATATACTAATAGAAAATCTCACACATGTACTAATTCTTTTTATTTTATCTCATTTGAAATGGTTGTATATGACACAAGTGCATTTAATTAACAAAGTTTAAAAATATTTAAAAGAAGTTAAATTGATAGAGAGTGATTCATGGGCTAGAGAGTTGTGCAGTTATATGCTTATTTTATGATGAAGAATTGAAGTAGGGAGCATTAGGTAAGGTGTCAAAATTTGTGTGCAACTGCCAAGTCATGAGAAAAGGAAGGAAGAATGATTGAAGAAAGCACATGATGCCCCATCACTCACATTACCAAACTTAAAAGCGAGTACATGTTGGACAACTAAAGAATTGGCTATAAGAGCATCTTAAAAGACAAGTAGTCGTGAGTGAGCATTTTCTTTTTCAGAGCATGGATGTTATGTTTCTTTGTGTGTTTTGGTAGTTAAAAATGATGTCAGGTATTTTGTAATTTAAGTAAACGTGACTCATGTTCTGGTTTTTAATTTATTCATTATTTTACATTTAAAGATTTTATTTTGATTATTGAGTTTTATTAAAAAAGAATTTAATTAGATTTATAGATTTGGATTTGATGGGTTACTTGTTTAGTTGGGAATCTGAAATCTTAATTTGAAATTTGAAATTATTTTTATTTTTTCTTCATTGAAGTCATATTTTTTGTAATTTCATTGTGGGTCTATATAAAGTTTGAAATAATAATTATCAAATAGAAATAAAATCATTTTCATTTGTATTACTCCATAATCTTATCATTAGATTTTTAGATGTAAACCAGTTCATTGGTATCTGAATGTATAAGATAATTTTTTTGTGAGTAGTGGCTGGTTTTGCTTGATCAGATTCAACTCTTTTGTCCTCATCTTCCTTTATACTTCTAGAGGTTGCATCTCTCTAATTTAAAAAGCAATGGTTGCAAGGCCTGCATCACTCATGAAGCTGCAATTTGTTGATCACGTCCTCAATTGTTTCACTATAGAGAAGGAGAAGACAAATCACTACCTATAAGAACTACATCAAGCTTATTGCATTTGTACATTCTCTATATTGCCAGATGTCAGTGATCATAATAGAACATCATTTATTTTGGAATTTGCTAGTTGCAGTGTTCAATGAACTTGTCTTGCCTGCATATATCAGAGTTTGGAAAGGTACTCTCTGCCTGTTCTTTTCTTTTCTTTTCTGCCACTAGCATTGGTACAGTTTGTGCTTTGCTATTTCTGACTGAATGATTGAACTTTGTAGCTAGAAATGTCTTAGCATTTACTGGTGTTAATACCTCACTAATAAATCTGAGGTCTTGTGCAATATCTTAGGGGAAGAGTTTCATCAGACTTCAAGTATCCTGTATGACACATTAGGTTTTGATAATTTTTATTTGATAAATATGGGAAGAGGTTTAGGGGATCCTATGAATTTGGTAGAGTAGATGTCAATAGATACCTCTAATAGACCATCATTTATGTACTAATAGTGGATTATTTTTAACTTTTCTCATTGGCGATTGACTCCTTGGTGCATCACTATTAGAACATTTCATAATGACTATTGTGACATTTTACCAAAAGTACTAGTGTTTTTTGGTGAGCAAATATTGGGGGGTGAGCATAACGAGTATCGACCGATTGTTTTAAAATGACATTTTTCACCACTTTGCACTCCACAACCTCTAAAGCCTCTACAACCTCTACAAAGAAACATGTAAATGCCCAAATGTCGACACCTTAACTTTAAGCATTTGAGTCACCTAGGTACACTAAAAAATTTGGTATAATTTTACTTATCGTTTAGGAGATCTAGGTGCACATAGCAAGCCTTGACAACTATTGTGGATTTACCCCTATGAAACATGTAAATGCCCAACTGTCGATAGATTGGCTTTAAGCATTTGAGTCACCTATGGAGGTATAGTAAAATTTTTGGTCTTATTCGACTTATGGTTTAGGAGATCTAGGTGTGGGAAGTTAGCCTTGATGGCTACTCGAGATTTACCCCTAGGAGATATTTTTTAACACCAAACAAATGGGGTTGCAATCCAAGTGGGATTAACCATGGAGGAAATTTGGTTAAACACACTTGAGCACTATGAACATTCCCTTGATGCAATGAGTGTAAAGTGTTCCATTCATTTGTGTGAAGTGTTCAATTGATTATCATGAGAAATAAGTTGATAGAAAAGACTAACTTGTGTGATATATTATGCCATTATGTGCACAAGGATTTAAAAAATGTTCATTTCAAAGTACCTTCCACATCATTTCAAAGTGTACTTCAAAACATATTTCCTATATTCCACATTTCATTTTACAACCCAAAAATTATAAAAATATTCTCAAACTTATAGGCAAGGGTAAAAAATCATTTCAAAATGTCCTCCAAAATATATTTCATACCAGGGGAAACAAGCCAGTTGCTAACCATGTATGCAATGTCACCACGTTAACCATTACCTTTCCCCCCAATTACCACCTTAAAAAACCTTAGTACCTACACACAATTGTGCCAAAATAAATCACCATAAACACCAATAATTGTTTTCTTTTCTTCATTTTTAGTTTTCTTGATTGCTGATTGGTCCATTTCTCCAAAAAGTACTATGACGGCTATTGGGGGGTCTTAATGGAGGGTACTCGGTGAATGTTTTAAAATGACACTTTTAGACCACCTCACACTCTACAAGTTCTACAAAGAGCTCCGTAAATATGAGAAAGTCAAAAGGTTAGATTTATGCTCTTTACTTGCCTACAGAGGTTCACAAAAAAATTGACAAATTTGAGCATACGGATTAGGAACTGTAGGTGCACAAAGTTAGTCTGCACAGTTACTAGGTCATTTTCCTTATTACACTTTTCCTATGACAACCTAAAAGTTATACAATTAATCTAATATTTATGAACTAATGTCCTAATAACTTATAACTATTGATTTTTTAATCAGGTATTAAATAAAATTTTAATTAGCCAAATCTAATATGTTTACTATACTTCTAATTAGAAAAATCTAATAAATGATAATTAAAATTTCTTCTCCTATGTTGACTACTCTCTATTTCTCATCAATTTCTTATATAAAACTAGTTGGAATAATTAGTATGAAATCAAGAAAAATGCTAAGATTTTATAATGAAAAAGGTGAAAACATTACAAGTTTTTAATCCTTGTTTAGACTACCTATTTATTTATTAAAAACTAAGAACTCATTTTTCTATAATATTTATTAATATGATAATTGAGTATAAGAACATGAACAATCATGTAATTGACTATAGATGTTAGGGGAAAAGATCCAAAAGCTACTAGGAGTCTAATGATAGTGAGGGTTTCATGATAGATACCTCCCAATTACTGCTTTTAAATGATCTAGGTGGGTCTCTTACTAAAAGTTGAAGTGCCTTAAAATTCCCCAAAAATCAACTCAAAGTTCTTGAGTAAGTAGACTCAACACAACTTCATTGGGTTAAAAAGGAGTCCATACATCCAAGATATGGCTGGTTGAAGTTGTGGTCATACTAGGTATGAAGGCTAATCAAAAAAGGTAGAAAAATTCATCATCTCAAAAGTGGTCAAATATAGTTCCAAAATAAAGAGCTTTTCGAGAGCTTTCCAACGACATTCATTTTGATGAAAATGACATCTTTCCAATGGTATTCATTTCATTGAAAATGGAGTGAGTATGTGAAAGTTATGACAGTTTGAAGTTTTAGGTGGAAAGTGTGATTCTGATGACATTAGCATGACATCATCATGTTGACTTGACAAAGTATGCTAACGTGGAAGCAAGTATGTGTGGTCCATAGAGTTGACACATGTCAACATTGCAAGAGAACAACTATGACGACATGGCAGAACTAGTCCAATCATATGTTGACACTTGGCAACTTAAGATCAAATGAAAAAGTACATCATGTCACTATCCAACAATCCCATGTGGCACTCTAGAAGGGATCCATTGGAAAGTTAGAACATAATTTGAATTATGGGATTGGAAGTCATAACCCCAATAACTACCAATGGGGATAAGTTGTTGGACCAAGCTATATCAACCAAGTAAGTGGTGAGTCGAGAACTCAAGCATTGAGTTAGTAGGATTTGTTGTCTTTAATTGGCAACTAGTTAACAAGAAGTTACAAAGAGTTGAAAGTGCAACCACTGGTAGATTGGCTTACTGACCAGACCAATAGAGTGAAGGAAAAGTGTGAAAGAAGAATGGTCATATCCAAGTCACCATTGATGTGACAATACAAGAGGAGGTTTGAATATGAAAAGGCATACAACAAAGATGAGCGAAGAATGCAATGTAAGCATGCAAGGTCCCCAGTTTAGTTGTAGACTTGAAGATGGACAAGATGACCTATAAGCATAGGTGTCTACTGATAGGTAGTCATGGGTGACATGTGACTATTCTCACTACAAAGTTCAAAATTCAAATAATAGTTTGAGAGGGATAACTTTAGGGTTTCCATCCATAATTAGAGAACGTGATATAAAAACATCACTTCTTAGTCATTTAGGTTGTTGTTAAGGTTGTTGAATAAACATGGAGTGGAGAAGACTATCATCCAGAGGAAGATTCAAGGACATTGTGTTCACTGCAACTGTATGTGCTGGAGAATGTAGAAAATTTCTTTAGTAGAGAACATAGTGCAGCAATAGATAAGTACAAAGTGCATAAGAGGAAGAAGTGTAGAGAGAAAAGGAGGATCATTCAATCCAAAACAACTGTCAAAGATCAAAGCATCTTAAAGAAGACATGACAGAGGATCTATCAGGAAAGGTGTTCCATATACTTAAAGATCAAATAAATTAGTTTTCTTTTTAGCTATATAACATTTATTGTAAGCCTCTAACATGACATACTTGTAATGAGTCTTTAAAATCCTCTATTGAGGTAACTCTCAGTAAGAGATCTAAATCCTTTAGTTAGGCAGCCTTAACTTGTTACTGTAATCCTAATAGGTTATTGGCATTCCTAATAGGATGCATTCTCAAAAGGAATAGATTTAAGACTTTAACAAGACACCATTTTTCTTGCAAGTAAAGGCTAGTGGGTATATTACTCCCACCATGGTTTTTAGCCCCTTGTGGGTTTCCAAGTAAAAAAAAAAAAGTGTAATTGACGTATGCTTCTATGTGGGATATTGTGGGATTTATTGCATAGAGTTTATAATTTCTTTAATTATAAAAGAGAAAAAAATGAAATTTGTAATAAAATTCAATGGATTAACTGATAGATTGTGAAAAAATGGCGTATTAATTCACCTCCCCTCTTAGTACTGGCTAGGACCAACAATTAGTATCATAGCTCAAACCCTAATAGCTAGACGTCTAATGACTTAAGGGAAGATCCTTTTGGAAATTTGGCTAAGAGGTAAATATGGTAGATGGTTTGGAGTTTTCATTTATGGCAACATATTACTTATATTAAGTCAACATATCTTGAAGATATAGTTTTGGGCTGATGGCTTGCAAAATTTTCAAAGTATCATAGGATTTTACTATCAGCATAGTTATTATTTTGGCTTAAAAATTTGATAGACTACAAATTGGAATGTGCACACTTGAGGGAAGAAAAAACAGGCTATAATGATCTTGGATGCAAAAGCATGAGTCGTTATGAGTAGTAAAAATGAAGTTATTAATGTTTTAGTGATCATAGGTATGCATAGGTAGAGCATGACAACGATAAGGAATTGGATATTTTATGTTAAGCATTTATATTATTTAGCAAAATAATTACTTAACTAATTAGAGATGACATCCTAGATGTTAACCCTAAGTGAACAAAGGTCAGTTTTGCATTTTGGGACATGTGTGAAAGTATGAAGGTCAACAAAACAAAATAATATGGTATAAAGGAAAGATCCTTAAATGTGAAGTTGTATGTGGTTATTTTGATAACTATGCTATAGTTATGTGATGCAAATTTGATTTTAAGAGCACTAAAAGGTAGTATGTGAACTGAGGTGGACCCACAATAGTGAGTTACACTTTTTTTCCTAAACAAACACTGAAATATGATTTTTTTGTTAAACTTTCACTTTCAGATGCAAATTGTCATTTAAAGGTTGCAAATTTGAAGATGAAGTAAATGTGGTTATTTTGATAACTATGCTATAGTTATGTGATGCAAATTTGATGTTAGGAGCACTAAAAAGTAGTATGTGCACTGAGGTGGACCCACAATAGTGAGTTACACTTTTTTTCCTAAACAAACACTGAACTGTGATTTTTTTATTAAACTATCGCTTTCATATGCAAATTATCATTTAAAGGTTGCAAATTTGAAGATGAAGTAAATTGTCTTTTAGATTTTTTGTCTAAATTATATATATATATATATATATATATATATATATATATAGATATATATATATATATATATATATATATATATATAGATATATATATATATATATATATATATATGTATACATATATATATATATATATGTATACATATATATATATGTATACATATATATATGTATACATATATATATATATATATATACATATATATATATATATGTATATATATATACGTATATACATATATATATATATGTATACATATATATATGTATACATATATATATACATATATATATACATATATATATACATATATATATATATATACACGTATCTATATATATATGTATATATATATGTATATATATATATGTATATATGTATGTATATGTATATATGTATGTATATATATATATATGTATGTATATATATATGTATGTATATATATATATATATAGTTGATTTGATTCAATTATTTTTCTCCCACAAAAATTGGTATGTTGTCAAAAATATGATTTTCAAAGAGTGACATTGTTTTTGACAACCATAACGTTTTCTCTACAATAGATATCAATGTGATTCTTTCAAATTTAGTTTATTAACATCCATACTAAGCTTATGGAGGTTGTTTGATGTCTTTATACTTAGTATTTCATATTTTATTGATGTTCAAAGTTTACCTAATTCTAATTTTGACATATGTTGTTTTGGTATGCATGCAACTTATTTTGTACTTGTCCAATTCAAAAAATTTTGTTTCTGGTAGAAAGAGGACTCATATACAGAGCTTTTGGTTATTTTTCAGAATTTGTATTCTCTCATTTAGTATTTTTCTTTGAGGGTTCAATACAGAGGTTGTTTTTTGATAATAAACCTATTTTTAGTTGATGACAAAAAAATATATCTAAAAAACTCCAAATGTATCAAATCTATAATCATTAGAAATATCGTTTCAAGTACTTATGTCATGCCAAATGATATATCTTCAGTGTTCTATTTGAACACTATAATTTTTCGCAAAATTCATGAAAATAACGAGATTCTTGTAGCCTCTCCAAAATGCGCCTTATTAGGAACTTTCAATAGAAACTTAGTTTCTATCAAAAGTACTTTTCTAGTTTTGATAAAAACTATTTTTTTCTAGTTTTGATCAAAACTAAGAAGGCAAGTTATGATGTATTAACATGATTTTTTGAGTTTTGATCAAAAGCAATTATCGCATTTACTTTTGATCAAAGTTGCCAGTCTAGTTTCGATCAAAACTACTTGACTAAAAAAATGTGGTAGTGATTTTTTGGAGGAATTTATTCCTCCAAAAAATATAACCCACTATTGTTGGTTCACCTTGCAAAGACTATAGTGATCTACAAATGTCAAATTAGATATTGAAGATATCAACATTGGTAAGAGGTTTTTGTATCTGTACCTTTTGAGTATTATATATGTATCATTATTTATTGCATGTTTGATCTGTGGGGTCATCTTGCATACATTTTGTAAATTGTAATAACAACTCCTAACAGGGTTGAGGCTTCTAACAAGGCCTAGTCCTCTAACAAGGAATGAGCCCAGGGGTAACTTTAGTGGCAAATATTCACCAATTGGCAAATCTCACTCATCGGTGAGCCGAAATTTGGTAAAAAAAAATTGCACTTTCAAGGTGATCGTATCACCCACACTTTATGAAAATTGGGTTCCATGATTCAACCAATCACCAATAATGGTACAAAATTTATTTTTAATTTTAGTGATGTCTTCGCCAATAGAATTTAATCTTTTCACACAATACATTGAATATTTTTGCCTACAATTTCCAAGGCTTGGCTTTATTGACAGTCATATTCGCCATTGTGTGGTATAAATTTAAGTTAGGTAGAGTTTAAGTACATATATATGACACATGTCTCTATTCCAAAGAGTTTTCTTGGAACTTTATATCCTTTCTCACTTTGTCCCAAAATTGGTATTATTGCAGATAGGTGTCTTTATTTTAGGAACTTTCTCTAAAATATGGTGTCCTTCAAAAAAATTGCCCAAAATAGGATTTGAACTATCCAACAGTTATAAAAAATAAGGTTTCTATATGTTATATGATATAATATTAACTCACACTCATTCGAACTCAAGTTCAATAATTAATTAGGTTTCATA
Source organism: Cupressus sempervirens (assembly GCA_028749045.1). Lineage (NCBI taxonomy): Eukaryota > Viridiplantae > Streptophyta > Pinopsida > Cupressales > Cupressaceae > Cupressus > Cupressus sempervirens. Next base: position 83,506,105 of record CM053787.1, on the reverse strand, counting down.
TAATAATAATAGAATAATAGTTTCTAGGTATGTGTACTTATGAACCTATGACTTATTAGCTTTGATTTTCTTCAATAATGAAAGATTCACCAACATTTTATAGAATTTCAATAGGATTGGAAAAAAATCACCAATAAGATTAAATTTTTTACTACTTTGGAAAAAAATTTCATTAGAAAATAAAGTTTCTCCCCTGAGATAATGTTGGATTTGCCAAAGTTTTATAGTTTTTTACAAAGGGTGGTTTCTTAAATTTATTCCTGACTAAGACACTATACAGATGTATAGATTCCTAACAAGGTCAATATCTTTCACAAGACACTTTTTATTAGTTTATCATTTTGTGGGCACCATTCCCCCTGGGGATTTCTCTTGGCTAGGGTTTCCCTAGTTAACAAATAATGGTAGTATGAGTTGTATTGTGTTGCTACCATGCTTACTTTTTAGTTTATTCATATGTGCATGTTTTAAGGTTATAAAAGTTATCTATAGTTGGGAAAAAGTTTGTAAAATATTGATTCATCCTCCTTACAACATTTCCCATTTGTACTAATTGGTATCAAAGTGTAGTTACTCAGAAAAGGCCTAACAACTTGAGTAAGATCTTTATGGATATGGATCAATTACAAAATAACTTGGAAGAAGCTCTTGAGCAACTGGACGCAATTATAGAGGAAAGAGATTCTCTAAAGGACAAGTATGAAAATGAAAAAGACTACATTTAGAAGATAAAAGAAAAAATTGAATATATCATATCCAAGAAAGAGTCCAAACATTATATTAGGGATAGTGATGAAGTTTCAAGGCTTAAAAAAAGAGAATGAGATCCTAAAGCATGATATACTGAAGAATGATATAGAAACCACAAATGTAAAATTGAGTTTAAAGGATGATGACAAATAGATTGGATCAGATTTGAGATCTGAGATCCAAGATTAGAAAGGTGACATCTGAACTTGAGACTACAAAGCTAGAATATGAAGAACTTAAGAAGAACAATACAATTATGAAAGGAGAACTTGCACAGACAAAGAAACATCTTGACAAGTTGTATTAAAGTAGTGAGAAGCTTGGTGAAAAGATCATGGAACAAAGGCATTATTATGATAAGATTGGTCTTGGATACTTTGGAGAAGAATCATCAAAGAAATCTATAGAGAAAATAGATATTGAGATCCAAGAGCCTGAACCACATGAAGAAGATTTGAACAAGGTTGAGTCTAGTCAATATGAAGATGTGCCTAAGCAATCCAAACCACCTAAAGAAGTAAAGAGACAATTTACTAGAAAATGTTATAAATGTATTGGTCATATGAAGAAGAATTTTACAGGTAAGTATACTCACCCTATTTCTAGTTATTATTATAATTCTTATGCTTATAGACATAGAGCTAGTGAATGTAGAAGGTCTATATTTAATAATAATGTGTATCAAGGGAAAAATCCTACAACTAGTAGACCTATTGGAGATATCAATGTTATAAGAAATGAAATCATGTGTTATAAATGCAACAAATCAAGACATATTGCTAGAGATTTCAAATTACATATCAATGAGTTAGGAACAAGATATGAAAACAATGTGATAGAATGTCATATTTATAATAACATGGGACATACAACAAGATTTTGTAAAATGAACAACATAAGAATTACAAACAACATGAGGAACAATATGATAACACAAAACTTTAGAAGGAATATGAACAATGTTAGAAGGAATGAGAATAGCAATAAAAATCAAAAGGAAAATGTGAAAGAGCATGTAGAAAAATTCAATGAAACATTTGTCAAGGATAAGACACCAAAAAGCTCACAAATTTGGGTAGAAAAGAAGTGAAATGAAATACCTAAAAATAAGTTGAAGGGAGTGATAGTTGTAAACCAACCTTTATGAATCTAAATAGTCATTTCATTAGAGAATTATAAGGGAAATGACATCAAGAAATAATTTGAACCCTTAGAGAAATAATTTAGTTTGCATAGTTAATATGATGTAGATATGGATGAAAGGAAGCTATACTTGGCGCATAAGATTCTGAGTTCATATTTGAGTACAAAAAGAGGTACAAGTTCTCTATTAATAATGACAACTTTTTGAAGCTTGCATACTTGTGAAATTAATGCAAAAGTTAATTAGAAAGAATCTAGAGGATAAAATTGATTTTGGAGTACCATTTGATTGTGCAAGAAGTAAAGGAGCATAAAGGAGCATAAAGTACCTAGTAGAGTTATACACATAGAAGATATCTATGCATATATTTACTACAAGCATGAATCAATTGGAGACATTGACATTCACATAGATATGAACCTAGTGGACAACAATGACCTATCTTTCAAACTAGGGTTTGTGCATTTGGAAAACCTAAATATCACCAAGCATATGTTCTTTGGGGGGTTTGATAAACATGAATGGACAAGGATAATTTTGATTTATATTCATGAAGGCATGTTCTACGTAGGTGACATTCCAATAATGATTGATAATGATATGATTCACAAGTTAACTAGATTGAGTAATGAGGGTAGAAACCCTGCCAATGTGGAGAATGTTAAGAAGCTAGTTGAAACAAACTTGTAATCAGTATCATATGGAAGAAACATGAAAATAGACAAGATAGAAGAAGTCGATGTGAGATTAATCGGTAATATTATAGGATATAAGATGACTTATAGTTCCATATGAAAATTTTTACTTACTTGATTTATCTATGCATCCTACATGATGACAGTAGGAAGAGAGAGGGTGAATATGTGTGAGATTCTAAGGAAATAGTTAGTGGACAACATGGAATAATAATCAAGAAAAAAAATGTAGCATTTCAAATTTGAATCCTTAGTAGCACAACTATTCTTTCAAGTGATAAGAAGATTCCTTGGAATGCCTGATTATGAATGGAATGTAAAAATGTGGACAATGGAATTAGTCACATATTAGTATAGAAAAAAAATTGGATAAAGAATTAGAAACTGTATCTCTAGGTTGATGAAGAGTCTCTAAGCTGAAATGAAGCAAAAACTTAGGATTCCACCAGCCATAGCTGAAAAATATAGAGATGAAATATGTTTTATGGTAGAAATTGATGCGACATGCATGTAAGTAGTAGAACCAAGACTCAAATTTAATAACCCCATGGGATATGAAATGTAGGAGGAGTTGATAGAAGGTTATGCAAAGATAATACTTGAGTCTAATAAAGATGAGGAGTGTCCTAGATGGGGAACTTATGAAGAAAAAGTTAGAGAAGTGGATAGTTAGTTGTATAGTAAGGACATTACGAAGAAAGTTGAAAAGAAAATAAATGAAATATTAAACGAAACTAGAATGAACAAAGAGGAATTCAAAGACACTATGGAAAAAGCTAGAGAGAAGAGAGAAAGTGAACAATTAGAGATTCTAATTCCCAAACCTTTAGCTATTCAAAGTGGATCAGTTGAGGAAGTTACAATTATAGTTCCATCTGTGCAGTCATCCATTGCACCTTATGCAAAAATTGCATGAGTTCAACCAAAGTCTATTCCATCACCACCAATTTAATCTAGAGAAGAAGAGGATGTAAGTCTTGTGAAAGTTCATATATCTACTCCACCAAACACTAGAAGATCCATGAGGTAATAGGGATCAAGAAAGAGGTAGCAGAACCACCAAAACACAAAAGAGTGAATAAATTTTCTATAGGTCTACGTAAGAAGAAAGAGACTATAGTTACATATGTGAGAAAGAAGCATAAGAAGAATCACAATTAGAATCAAAGAAATAGGATGTAAAGGAATACAAATCAAAGAAGAAAAAAAAAAGGACAAACTAGAAGTCACCATTGGAGGAAGAAAAAAGTGGAAACCAAGAAGTGAGAAAATGATTTATATGATCATTAATGATGGGATTTTAACCCAATTGAGAAAGTACTAGCATTTGTATGGTACTTTTAAGAAATTGCAATTAGAAAATTCTATTATTAGATACATTATTTTGTTTAAGAAAATGTTCATCAATATTCATGGATATATTCCTAATGATCTATATGAATGGTTGAAGAACATAAAGAAGAGATTTAAAGAGGAGGACAAAGCATTGATAGAAGGATTGGTCAAGAAGCTTTGTCAAGTTAAGTGTGAAGAGAACCTTCAAAGAATAGGAAAAAAACTTCAACCCCTACTAAGGAAAAAGACAAGAGCTATTCTAATTATGGGAGGTAATTATAAAGAAGTTGATAAAGAAATAGAGGAATACATCATTATGGTTATGATAAAATTTAAGGATACTTTGACTGAGGTACATAAGAATTCATAAGACAAAATAATTTTGAGTATTTCTAAACCTAGAAAAGACAAAGAGAGCATGAGTTTAGGGGGAGCATCTCTTACTACTTCTCCTACCACTACTCATACTATCATAACAACAGAAATAGAAGCAAGGGAAGACACAAATATGGGAGAGGCATAAATCAACATAATTTCAAAGATGGCTACATCAGTAACACCTCAAATCACAATTGGTACAAACATAATGAGTTTTGACAATACTACTATTACTTTTGCTACATCAAAAGATCCTTTTATGGATTATGGATCTATTGTTGACAACTTGGTTGCATACACAAGCTCTGGTGATGAAGAAGAAAAGAAAAGGGAAGAAAAAAAGGAGGATAAGGAAGATAAAAGGAGAGAAGAAGAAGCAAAGAAAGAAGAAGAAAAAGGTGAAGAAAATAGAAAGAAGGAAGAAGAAGACAAGAAGAATGAAGAAGATTTAGCTTCATTAATTGATATACTCAAGAATGTTAATGAGAAGTTGCAAAATGATTCAAGAGTCATAGTGCGAGAGACTTCTTACTTTAAACCATAGTTGAAACATGTAGAAATAGAGAAATAAGAAGCCCCTATGCAACTATAGGCAGCCGAAAAAGGAAAAGAAAAAGAATTTGAAAAGTCAGTGATAGAAGGAATTGCAAAGGGCAAAGAAGACAATCAAAATATACCAATTCAGTTAGCTACTCTTGCAAAGATAACCAGTTATGAGATATTGAGCTGTAGCACACCAAATACTCCAATGAAGCTATTGTTAGAAAACAAGATGAGAAGTTCACCTTTGACACCTATTTGAGATCTTGAAATTGATATATCTATTCTGGTAGCAACACTGGCCACTAGTAGAATCATGGAGAAGACCAAAAGAATAAATAAGAAAAAAGAAATTCTTGATAGAGTGACAAAAAATGTCAAGATATCATCTAAATATAGGCCACTAAATCAAATCTTGTGAAGAAAGCTAAATAATTGATGAAAATATTTGAAAATCAGTTTAGTGTGTTTGAGGAAGTTGCATCAACTAGGGTACATGTTAAGCATGATGCACACTTGTTTAAGATTGTATGTAGGAATATCAAAAGTGATTTAGAAAGTATTGAATCTTGAATTAAAGAGTTAAGAAGATCTTTAGCTAAAGGAAATAATTTGTTGAATTTGATGATAAACCAACCCCATAGCTCCCAAGAATCACCTACATGCAAAAACCTATCATAGAAAGAGAGAAGCAAAAGCTATGGAGGTAGGAATTCTTAGATCTGCATATGAGACATTCTTGATGAGGCAAATTGCTATTATGAAAAGTGAATGAACAAGATTACAAAGAGAGATCATCCTTATAAAGGAGATCAAAACCCTAAAAGGTAAATCCTAGGTTGCATGATGATAATTGACAAAATAATTAATTATTAAATACCTAAAGTTTAGCTTAGTAGAATAGAGTTAATTAGAAAATATCTAATTACTCTAACAACTCCCCTTGAGACAAACTTAGGGAGTAGCTAAAACTTAGAAATTACTACTAAAAGGAGATTTGGCTCTTGGAAACAAAGGTCTTATGAGGTACCCAAGCACAACCAAATATCTATAAAGAGGGGAAATAGAGAAAACTATATGGGAAAAACCCTACTCCAAAATGAGATGGAAAGAATACTGAAAGAACTAGTGAAGGACTAAAGAAGCCTCCAAAGTAGAGAATGCCTCAGAAGATAGGAACATAAGGATGATCATGTAGAACAACACTAAAGCATATAGAAGATGTAAAGCTCTTTTGAAAAGTAACTTCTGATTTGAAGAACCTCCACTAAAATAGAACCTCACCAAGTTGAGAAGACTATAATCTGTATGACTACTCTCACAAAATACTACTCAAATTAGCAGGCAAACAAGACCAAAAAAAAACTTTAAGATATAGATGACATAAACATCAAAGCCTAAAAAGTTGATCAATTGAACATGGAAGGTTGCAACCAAAGTAGGAATGAAAAGAAAATGTGTCTATCCAATAATTGATCCATCTCACTAAAATGCATAGGTACCCAACCACTACGTTCTCCTAGTACATAGGAACAAATACTAAATACATTACTCACTCCATGGAGCCAAGGAAGCATAAGAACCAATAGAAGAACATCACCTAATGTAGAAAAGGGTGTGATGACACACAACTAAAAAATTGGTCCAAAACAACTACATTTCAAGGAACCATGATCAAGATGCACAAAAGAATGCATGTGTGTACTAAGGTGATCGATCTTAAAAATTTCATAAGGCTAATGTCATGGATGGAATACTCACCGAGATGGAATTTTAATTAGAGAAGTGCACATACAATAAGGTATGAGATATGGTGAATCCTAGGAATACAATAATTTGCATGAGTGTCCTCAGATGACACTAATCAAATCATAAGGTAGATTAACTAAAACAAAAAATATGGATGCAATATGGGACTTTATCTTAGTGCGTTTACAAAAATGCATACAAATAATGTCTACAAAGACTAGAAGAGACATAAGGCTAATACAATAGATATTACAAACCATGAAAAATCATCTGAAGCAACAAAATCGATCTCCGGATTTAAAAAAATAATATAGAATGTGTATTAGAGAAAACTCTAGTAAAAAGACTAGCATCAATGGAAATATTTCCAAAAGTTCTTTCCAATGATATAAAGAATTCCCAAATTGGATATTGGATGCTCAAGGTATGTCTCTCAGAGTGAATAATAGGATTTCTAACTTTGATAGCAAAAAAGCCCATAAAAAAGCATCATAACTGAAAAATACCTATACCACTACGATGGGCTCAAAACCTTCATTCTGTCCATATCTTGTTTGTAGAAAATAGAGTCTTTATGCCCAAGATATGAGAAAAAATGTGAAAGGAGTTCCAAATAGAGTTAGAAGGAATGACAAGATTATGCTGATATAGTGCTGATGTCAGCAAGTGATGAGCATAAATTTGATAGTCAAATGGGCATCATGGCTTAAAAATGCTAGAAAAATCCCTCACCAAAACAAAATAGTTGGAAAAAATTATGTAGTTTCTAGAAATGTGAAAGCTGGAGCTATAAAATAAATTTGATGACCATAAATCACTGTCATTTTAGGAAATTGTCAAAGTAAAATAAAAAATCAAGAATATTGGGTTGAGAACCACTAATGTAATGTTGAAAAAAAAAAAACTCCATGCAACCCCAAAAAGTTCCCAACCAGGCATGGTAGAAACTAACCAAAAAGAGAAACTACCCTTCAACTTACAAAACCATGAATGGTGGTGGATACCAAAATGAACAAGAGAACTCCATAAAAATAGGGCTTCAAAATCTGTAGTGGTTTGTTGCCTAAACATGCACTAACTTGGAGCTAGGTGTACTATACACTCCAAAAAATTTGCCCAACACCAAAAAGAACACATCTGACTCCCAAGCAAGGAATTTTGGGCATCCAACCATAATTTAGGTGTTGTAAAGTTGAGTACAAGTTTTAAAGGCTAGCAAAAAACAATGGCCAAAAGTCAAGAAAATCTCATGCATAGTACGGGTCTGATGTAGACATGCCCTCTTTCCAAAGACTTCAAACAATGATAGATAAGTCCCAACCAATGTCAAAAAATGTGTACAATGACAAAACCATTTGAACAGAGCCATTGGAAATTTCATCGACATACACAAAATCCACTAATGATCAAGCCAAAACATAATGCATGGGAATGAACAATAACAAGATCTCCAAGCAAAACAAGTAGACCTCAAAAAATCATGCATGACTAATTTGGAGTACCCTATGAATGTCAAAAATGGAATTTATGTGAGAGTATGGAGCCACCTAAGGTGAAGAAGAGTAGTCCAACCATAAAAAAATGTAATCTCCAAATAAAATGGGAGTAGATCCACTTATTAGAGGAGTGACATATCCAAAAAAAAACTCTATCGCCACACACACTGACAGTGGTACGATATGTAGAGGTTGGGTGCACTGATGACAAGGTGGCTGAAAGGGTTGTTGGAACCAAAAAAAGCCTTCAAAACCATGGATTCTCAAAAAGCCATGCATGCCCATGATTGGAGGGTGTTTGATAGAGGACCCATAGGGTTGCATGGATGGACAAGGCTATGTTGGAACTATCTTCAAAAGAGTGTCACTAGCATCTGTGCTCTCCAACAAAAAGGTGCCATTGCCAAAATTAAAGGCATGCAATCCAAAAATAGACATGGTCAATAACTATGCATGCTTCCAAAATAGGCGAGGTTCCAATCAAAATCTTAAGGAAAAGGATCATAATTAGAGGCACCAAAACCAAGGCATAAGTCTCCAATAACACAGATGACTTTGATAAGTGTAGTTCCTATGCAAAACAAGGATGGGTAGGGCCCAAAAATAAAGGATCCCACTTTAAAAAAAACTCCTCCCTTTTTATAAATTTAGCTTGATGGTAATCCCAAAAATAGGTTCCCCCTAGATCCAATAAAATATCCTTTGAAAACCACATATCTAAAAATTGATGCCAAATCTCCCATAGCTCTAAAGAATCACTTGCATGCAAACACTTGTCATAGAAAGTGAGAATAAAAAAATATGGAGGTCAGAATTTCCTAGATCCACATATGAGACATTCTTGATGGGAAAAAAGAGAGATTGCTATTATCAAAAGTGAATGAATAAGATTACAAAGAGAGATCATCCCTTTAAAGGAGATCAAAACCCTAAAAGGTAAAACCTAGGTTGCATGATAATAATTAATAAAATAATTTTTTATTGGATGCCTAAAGTTTAGCTTAAGTAGAATATAGTTAATTAAAAAATATCTAGTTACTCTAACATAATTTGTATGGACAGTGCACTCTATCATAAAATTTCATCAAAGATATCACAACAGATCTGGGAGGGAAACAATCTAAGTTGTATAATATTGTAACTAGATTACAGTCACCTAATATAAAGATTAAGGATTTGGAAAACATAATTGGAAAGGTTAGTGATGACATAAACTTAATAGAGTTGAAGAGGGAGAGGATAATAAAGAGGTTTTCACTATTGAGAGAACATCTCACTCGGAAAACCAAACATATTCAAAATAAATTGGATGAACTCCTTAAAGATAAGGTATCTTATGAGGAATTTGTGTATTCAGACTTGAATGCAATTGGAGTTTCATCTTATGGACTATGCACCATTATCAGTATATCTGCAGTAGTCCAAGAGACATGGGACATAGAGTTCAAGAATCTAAAAAAATCTTTGTTGATTGCATTTCATGCATATCAAAAAAATTAACATGAAGGAAAGAAAGACAAACCCATTTGTTTTAATTTTTGACTCACCTTTGTCATTGATGTCATAGGGAGAGTGTAGTATGGAAACTTGTATATGTGATATGTAAAGGAAGTTATAGTATAATCAAAGGGGGAGTAATATATATATTGAAATTAGGAGATATAAATATGTAAAGTTGGTATAAATAAAAAATGATCCACATTTTCCAATTTTTTAATGGCCATGTGAAGAACTTCACAGATTTTGAGATTTTTATTTTTGGGACTTAGCCAATTTTATCATATATTCCCATCAATGCCAAAGGAGAAGATTGTTGGAAATTTGGCTAAGATGCAAATATGGTATATAGTTTAGGGTTTTCATTTATGACAACATATTACTTATATTAAGTCAACATATCTTGAGGATGTAGTTTTTGGTTGATGACTTAGAAATTTGTCTGAGTATCACAAGATGTTTCTATCAAAACAGTTATGGTTTGGCTTGCAAATTCAATATACTAAAAAATGGCATTTGTGCACTTGAAGGAAGCAAGAAAAGGCTATAAGGATCCTAAAGGCAAAAGTGTGAGTCATTATGAGCAACACCTACAAAGTTATTAATGTTTTTAGGGATTGTAGGTATGCATGGGAATAAGAAGACATAGATAAGGAATTGGATATTTTATGTTGAGGAATTTTTTTTTTAGCAAAACAATTACTTAACTAATTAGGGATGATATCCTAGATACTAACCCTAAGAGAGAAAAGGTCAGTTTTGCATTTTGGGACACGTGGGAAAGTACAAAGGTTAACAAAATAGAATAATATAGTATAAAGGAAATATCCTTGGATGCAAAGTTGTACGTGGTTATCGTAATAACTATGCTATTATATGTGATGCAAATTTGATGTTAAGAGCTATAAAAGGTAGTATGTGCAAAGATTGTATAGTGAGCTACAAAGGTCAAATCAAATATTTAAGATATCAACATCGGCAAGAGTTTTTTTGTATCTATACCTTTTGTGTATTGTATATGTATCATTATATATTTCATGTTTGAGTAGTGGGATCATCTTTCATAAATTTTGTAAATTGTAATGAAGAGTTCTAACAGGGTTGAGGCTTATAACAAGGCCTAGTCCTCTAACAAGGTTTGAAACACTATGCGGATGTAATATGCTTCTAAGAGATTCAATATCTTTGACAAGATACTTTTTATTATTGGATGATTTTGTGGGTACCATCCCCACTAAGTTTTTCCCTTGGCCAAGATTTCCATAGTTAACAAATAATAGTGTTATGAGTTGTATTGTGTTATTGTTAAGTTTAATTTTTAGTTTATTCATACGTGCATGTTTTAAGGTTATAAAATATATCCATAGTTGGGAAAATGTTTACGAAATACTAATTCACCCCCCACCCCCACCCATGTCCCACTCTTAGTATTTCCTGTTTCTAATATATCCAATGGAATCACTTAGAAGCTAACTAGAAGAAGCATTAGAGACTATCAGAGATCTGAAGGAAAAACTAAGAGATTCTCTAGCCAAGTGAAAGAAGCTAATGAGAAAGCTAGGAGAAAACTAAGAGATGATAGAGAATATCAAAGAAAAAAGTTGTTCTGAAGAATGAGAAGAATTTGTATCAGAACTAATGGCCAAGAATGATAAGCGAAAGAAAAGGATCAAGGTATAGAAAAAATAACAAGAACAACTTGTAGTAAGACTAGGTGAAGCTATGGATGAGAAAGGAAGTGCCATCTTGGAAAGATACCAATCTTATGAAGATTTGAGACTAGATTTGGATGTGAGAGATCAAGCTAAATATCTGGTAAGGGAAAATAAGAATGAGATAGATATCATAGAAGAAGATCACAGAAATGTAGTACAAGAAAAATAAATACTATAGGAGTATGATCATGAGAAGATAGTGCAACTAAATGGTCCAAGTGAGGAACCTAGAAAAATGGAAGAGAAAGTTCATCAGGCAATTGATGAAATCAAGATGGTGAAGGAACAGTGATATAGAATTGCTAGGATAAGCAAAAACAACCAAGATGCAAAGAAGTAGTCAAACACTCTAGGAGAAACAACAAGCACAAGCAATTTAGGATTCCAAGTACTAGGATTAACCTCAGACATAAATAATAGTTACATGCAAAGATAACCAATACCAAAAAATAGTAGATCACATAAAAGAGAACACAAGACACCAAGATTTAATGTGGTTCACCCAATCCTTGGGATACATCCACCAACAACAAATCCAATATTATTATTATCTCGTGATTACTATTTGCAATCCCTTATAGCTCAATACCATCGTAAGAAGCTACAATATCACCATTACAGTATGAAATCACTAACCCTAAGCCTTTTTATACAAGTTTTTTTTGCTTACAAAATTAGGGCTAGAATAAGTCATCCAATAGGAAAAATAGTAGCTGACACCTTTTACAATATAAGGGCTTTTTTGGCTTCAGGGGTGCTACCCCCCAAAACCCCCATGGGGGCATTGCCCGTCGACCCCACCCTATACTACAATAGGAAGTGCACTTGGGGTGCTACCCCTTGATCCTGTCTCAGGGGTATTGCCCCCAAACCCTCGTAGAAATAATATGGGGAGAAAACTACACTGAATAAACCTTTGAGTCTGATTAGGCTCCATATCACAACACCAAGGAATCCACACATCTGAAAGAGGAGAGTTTTCAAAGGCAAAAGACTCAAAGACTACCAAGAGAAAAGGGAAAGAAAAAGGAGGTATGTCATCAAACAAACCTACTTCTCTTTATTGTGGTAAAATAAGACATAATCCAAATGAGTTTTGGTATAGGAAAGCCATAATCGATAGACATGAAACTAATAGAGAACCATGTTATAGTTGTTACGAGTATGAACATAGTACACAAGAATGAAAAGATCTTGTGAATGAGGCTAGGGTAGAGAAATAATGACACTAGCGTGAGATGTATGGTCACAATGAAAGATATTGTGGATCAAGCATTGGGTCACATCATTCATCTTCTAGGAACAAGAGACAGGTTTTCTTCACCTATGGAAATGATTGGCACATTGCATCATAGTGCAAGTGGTGGGTGAGACAAAAAAAATAAAGCAAGACCATGGAACAACAAAAAGAAGACATACTAAATGTCAGCTCCTGAATTGATAGTTTTTGAATAACCCAATGATAGGAACAAATACATCTAGGGGTAGCTCATTCTCATGTTCATCGTATCTAATAGGGCCAACTACAAGGAAAACTCCTTCTACTTTAGACTCAGCAAGACCTAGGTAGTTGAACCTATAGATTCCATTATGTGACCAATTGCTAAAACCATAAATCTGAATCTATACTTAGCAAATGAAAACCCCTAAATCTTCTATGCTTATGCAAATAAAAAAGACATGAAATAGCCAATAACATGACCTATGAACTTGATAAGCTAAGTGAGGGAAAATACTTTTAGCTCCTAAACAAAAAGGGAAAAGGATAATTGATTCAAAATATTGATTTCATCATAACCAAGGTATGAGCAACAAAACATATAGATCCTATAGCTGATCAGTGTCTTATCTATTGGGCAATTCCACAAACCATAAACATACATCCTTGGATATTAGTGATATACCTCTACATCAAGACTCCAAATCTATCCTATCACTTCATGAATTAGACATCTGCATCAAGACTGAATCTCATACTCAACCAATCCCTTCTTGAAATTTGCAACCCTATGATGATAAAGCATTTAGATGACTCCTTGAACCACAAGAAAAATATACCAAAACATATAACCTAAAATAGGTTACAGCTAGATTTGTGCTCTTTCTTCACAAACCACAAAATATTTCAAACAACATAAACAAGAGACAAGAATTAGACTGAAGATAAACTCATTGCTGCATTTTATTTATTTCCTTGAAACAAATACATAAAGGATGCATGGAAGTACTTATGAAACAACTGAATAGATCAAACTATCTCTATAATTACATCACTTTTTTTTATACAAGAGAGAATGATGGGCGTGGGATCATAGCTAGAGCTCTACTCAATAGTCTGGAAAATAACCAACCATCAACCCTAGAGAATGAGAGAAGAAAGAAAGATATTAAAGAAGAGGGGAAATCAAAGATCTAATTTGGAATTGACACTTTTCCACTTGAATCTACAATCATTGATGCTACAAAGCTTCCCTCTTCTCTCCACTACCAAAATTTGAATTTGATTCTCATCATTAAGATTTAACAAACTCAAAATATCTCCAAGAATGATGAGAAACCATTTCGTTGATGGAATATCAGATCTACTACTAAAAGTTTCCAAAACCCCTACCAAACTAATATGGAGGCAAAACAATACTGCTATGATGAATCTCTCCAAATTTGGTGTATAACCACTTCACCATTTAGCCACAAACTGAATTTGAACTACATACACCAGCATGTAGTTGCAAAAGAGCACCTTGGAAAAAAATTGAATAGTGTTGTGTACCTCTAATACCTATGCAAAAACTGATAGTATTTCTAAAAAATAGACGCTGAGAACTTTTCGTCGATATATAATAGTCCTATGTTTACTTCAAGGACATGCCTAGGGTGACCATTTGAAGTTGCAGGTTTCAAACCAATTTATAGGCTCAAATTTGTTACTCATATTGGGTGGTGAAGAAATGCGTCAGTTAGTTTCCAAAAAACTAACCCTTCTATAAATATCTGAAACATTGTTAATGTACTCATGTTGATTTTTGGCATTCATAAATAAATCATTTCCTCACCTACTGGTATTGTTGTATGAATGGTATGTTCTAGGTTTTACTTCATATGTATCAATTGGACTATTTTGTGTATTTGTGAAATTGTGTGATATTTCCACTCTACATTTTTGGTGTCATTGCCTAAGTCTGAACCTGGAGGTTGGCAGATGGATTAATGGGAAGGCCCTTCATACTACTCATCCAGGTAACAAATAGTGATGGGAAAGAGGAGGAAATAACCAAGGAAGATCAATTGACACATGATCTAGTTATAGCCTAGGAAGTTGCAGTCAATTTGTATGCACAAAGGGAAGCCTATGAGAGAATGGTCCCTAAAGGTATTGTATATGACAAACTTTTGGTTCCACCAGCAGTGTACGATCTCCTAGGAGAGATCCCTTACCTATTAGCACCAAATTTGTTACAAGTGGAAGAGGGAAGAGCTGAGACACAAAGGGAACAGAGGAGACAACAAGTACTACAATAATTTTCAAAAAGGAGGACAAGGGAGAGCAAAGAGCATGAAGATTCTAAAAAGGGAAACAAACATTAAAATGATTCAGGCCCTTGATTCCAAACATATATCCAGGCAGGTACAGTGAGAAGAAACAGAGGAAGAAGTCGCCTTGAAGGTACTATGTCTCTAGCATCAGGAGGAGAGAGGTCATAACTAGAAAGGAGGACAAGGGGATTCCATGAGAATCCAAGAAGGGTTGATCGAGCATACAATTGAAGGTATAGAAAATTTGGTCATCTTAGAGACACCATCAAGGAAGTAGGGATACAAAAATCTAGAGACACCGACAATGAGAGACTTCTGACAGGAGCAAAGTCAAGAAGGGGATACTCTCAATAGTTTGTTCTTGAGAATGAACTTCCAATCGGGAGGGATTGTTCCATCGAGAGGTGTTCCATCGAGAGGTGTTCACATAATGACAATAGACATACAAAAATTACCAAGGTTTATAGGGGATGGCTCAGAGGACCCCGCTCACCACTGTAAAACATGTATAACAACATGGCAAGTAAATGGACAAAATGATGTAGCAGAATGGTTAAAAGCCTTTTCGGCCATATTAAGTGGTATTGCCATTGATTGGTATATGGATTTGGAGGCAACAAAGAAAAACACATGGAGTAATATTCGCACAACCTTTGAGGAAGTATTCAGACTCCTGAGAGATGATGATGAAATAATAACAGAGATTTATAACACAAGACAAGGGAAGCGAGAATTTGTCAAAGCCTAAAGCAGAAGAATGAAATAGTTGATAGGGAAACTAGATAACAAGACGAAAGATGGACTAAAGAAACTATAATGTTCCCATTATAAAATAAATAATAAATTAAACTTTTGTAATGGGTCAATTGATTTAATACATCTCAGACCCATTTTAATTTTTTTGTCTTCAAAGTTTGTGTCGCCGTTGCCTATCTTTGTAAACCCTCAGAAGTGTTTCCCAATGACTATTTAAGCATGGCTTGTAGGAAGTCTGTAGCCATGCTTTTTTGGATTATATTTCTCTATTCTACAAATTCCTATTGGAGTTCTAGATTGTTTGCCATTTCGAAAGTGAAAGATCTTCCCTATTTGGCTTGTGCAATTTCGATGGGATTCAACCCTCACCCTATTCCATTGTTGCATGTATTACTTTGCTCGAATATGGAAAATTAGAGGATTATCTTCTGGCAATTTCTATTCACATTCAAATCTCTATTATTTTGGTTTTCATCAAGATCTATTATGTTTACATATGAACCAAGATTATATTTTGTGTTGAGTCAGATATCTAAGAACACACTATCGAGTTGGAATTAGGAGAAAATCTAGTCATAAGAACACTGTATCACCACCCCAAGAAATTCAAAGATGAGATCAAAAGGATGATTTAGGAATTTCTAGAGAAAAGATGGATGCATCCCAATTGTAGCCCATTCACATCATCAGTGGTGTTGGTCAAAAAGGAGGACATGATGATGCGCATGTGTTTGGACTACCATGTGTTGAACAAAAAAAGAAAGAATAGATATCCCATTCCAAGGATGGATGAGCTATTGGATGAATTGCATGGTGTTGTCTATTTTTCAAAAATAGATCTCCATTCTAGATACCATTAGATTTGCATGAGGGAAGAAGATATGGAGAAAATAGCTTTTCGTTGTCACTATAGACATTATGAGTTTCTGGTCATGCCGTTGGGATTGACCAATGCAACTGCTACATTCCAATCATGCATGAATCGCATCTTCCAAAAAAAATTGCTTAAGTATTTATTGGTATTCTTTGATGATCTTCTTATTTATAACAAGACATGGGAGGAGCACCTGAAGCATCTGAATGAAGTTCTAAGTATCATGGAGGAACAATCCTTGTTCACTAAGTAGTCCAAATGTGGATTTGGTATGACATAAATATTGTACTTGGGGCATGTTTTCAGTAAATACAGAGTTTAAGTGCATCAAGAAAAGATTCAGGCTATCCTTGATTGGCCTCCCTCAAAATCACTCATGGATTTGCGAGGATTCTTCAAACTGTACAATTACTACAGGGGGTTCATTAAAGGATTCTCTCAACTCAACGCACCTTTAATGGATCTGACGAAGAAGGGGTCATTCCAATGGAATAAAAAGGCACAACTCACCTTTGATAAGTTGAAAGAGGCCATGAGCACTTGTCCCATACTTGTACTACTTGATTTCACTTGACCATTCATTTTGGAGTGCAACACATCTGGGGAAGGCATTGGAGTGGTACCGATGCAAGATAGATAGCCCATCACTTATGAGAGTAGGAAGCTTATGCTAGAAGAATGCCTATATTCCATCTACAACAAAGAAATGTTTCTCATTGTATATGCACTAACCAAGTTCCAACAGTATCTGGTAGGTGCTAAGTTTGTCATCTTTATAGATCACAACAGTCTAAGATATTTTTTGGAGCAACAGGACTCAAATGAATGGAAACAAAAATGGGTAAGAAAAGTTCAAGCTTTTGATTTTGACATTGAGTATGTGAAAGGGAAGAACAATGTAGTTGCAGATGCCTTGTCTAGGAAACCCACCATCTGCTCACTAGACCAAATTTTAGCTGATTGGAAGGCACATATGTTAGTGGAATATTCCAAGAATACATTTTCCTATGAAATAATGGATGGCCACACTCATGATGATCAGTACAGAGTGGTGGATGACATCATCTACTATAAAGATCGGCTATACCTAGTGCCAGAATCTTAATTGAAGTAAAAGATCTTGAAGGAAGTACATGACTCACCTTTGGCTGGACACCCAAGTTTCCTGAAAACTTATAGAAGTCTTTGGGAGAGGTTTTCATAGAAAGGAATTAAAAGTGACATTTTTTAGTATGTAAGATAATGTACGGTCTACCAATAGAACAAGTCTGAACATACTTTTCTTGCTGAGCTGCTACAAACTTTGCCAATTCCCGAACATAAGTGGGAAAGTTTATCAATGGACTTCATAATAGGTCTTCCCAAGGTGAATGCAAATGATTGTATCTTCATGGTGGTTGAAAGATTGACAAAGTATGCACATTTCTTTGCCATCCCCTCAGACCTTCAGGCTACACAAGTTGCCGATCTATTTTTTAGAGAAGTTTTTTGTCTACACGGGTTACCCCAAAACATCGTCAGTGATCGGGATGGGTGCTTTTTCAGTATCTTCTAGACATAACTATTCTAGATGGTAGGGATATAATTATTTCCAAGTACAAAAGTTACCACCTATAGATAGATGGACAAACTGATATTGTAAACAAATGACTCGAAGGCTACCTTTGGAACTACTTCTCGACACAACAACAATTATGGTTAAAATGGATCCAACTAGGTGAATATTGCTACAATACCACATATCACATGTCTATCAGGATGGCACCATTCAAAGCTTTGTACAGGTACAAAATCCTCTCCTTCATCGACATAGTTATGGGTAATAGTTGCACTTAAAGGATGAGGGATTGGCTTTAGGAGGGATAGGACATACTGAGGTGCTTGAAAGAAAACCTATAGCAGGCACAAAATTAACAGAAGATGTATGCCAACCGACACAAGATAGAGAGGAGTTTCGAAGTGGGGGATCTAGTCTACCTCTGGCTCTAGCCATACTGATAGTCTTCATTAAAGGGAATAGGAAAGGAAAAATTAAAGCCATGATTTTATGGTCCCTAGCGTGTGGTTTGTCACATTGCTGAAGCAGCGTATGAACTGGAACTTTTGGAGGGGAGTCGCATTCATAATGTCTTTCATGTTTCTTTTCTGAAGAAAGCCATAGGGAAAGATGTCACAGTTGCTACCGACTATCCACCACTCAATGAAGAAGGAAAGCTCATTTTGGAACCTACTGAGATCCTTGAAGTACATGAAAAGACCCTATGGAACTGCACTATGAAGGAATCCTTGATACGCTGGCAACACCTACCATTGGATGACACAACATGGGAAGGCAAACACATTCTCTAGCACCTTGCATTGCATTTTCTTAAGGAAAAGAAAACTTTGGGATGAGAGGACTATAATGTTCCCATTATAAAATAAATAATAAATTAAACTTTTGTAATGGGCCGATTGATTTAATGTATCTCAGACCCATTTTAATTTTTTTGTCTTCGAAGTTTATGTCACCATCAACTATCTTTGTACACCCTCGAAAGGGTTTCTCGATGACTATTTAAGCATGGGTTGTTTGAAGTTTGTAGGCATGCTTTTTTGGATTATATTTCTTTGTACTGCGAATTCCTATTGGAGTTTTGAATTGTTTGCCATTTTGAAAGTGAAAGATCTTTCCTATTTGGCTCATGTGGCTTGGGATTCAACCCTCACCCTATTCTATTTTTGCATGTATTACTTCACTCAACTCTAGCAAATTAGAGCATTATCTTCTAGCAATTACTATTCACATTCAAATCTCTATTATTGTGGTTTTCATCAGGATCTATTGTGTTTGTGTATGAACCAAGATTATATTTTGTGTTGAGTCAGATATCTAACCCATCTCTATTCTACCTCTTCCTTACAACCTTCACCCTCATTACACCTCACTGTACATTTCTCCTAAATAGCCTACCACCCTTCTCTCCACACCATACTCCTTCTAAAATCACTGTAGGACTCTCTTTAAGCCACCGTACGACTTTCTCCTTACCCCCTCATACAGACTCCTATTGCAAAACCTTTCGTATGGATCACACATGTTCCCTACACCACTGTATAGTGTATGGTTAGTCTTCTTGGGATACAAATTATTAGCACACAAGGTAGTCATAATAGTGTACAGATTTCAGCCATACAAATGTCTCTCTCCTTCTGTTCACCATCCCCTTTGATCCATATGGTTATACCTAACATCTGGAGTTGTTCCTCAGACACTGTACAATTACTATACACTACTCTGTGCACCATTTACACCACTACTCAGCCCTCCTGTCTCCATACCAGGGCTTTAGAACATTATAGAAATGATGGTTATGTTATTGAAATTTTGCACATGTGTAAACTTTAAGTATTCATATAAGGAACAACATAAATACCATTCATTTCATAAAAATATAAATTTCCTTATATTATTCATTTTCAAATATACAACTGATGTTTTTAAAAATGAAATGAATCAAAATTCTGAAAGTAAAAGATCTCACACAAGCCATGAGCATAGCTAGCTAACCTTCTTTCATAAAGGAATACACAAATAGATAAGATATGTATGAAAGAAATAAATGAGGACAGAGATATCCAATCATTGCCTTTTTCTTTGACTGGTTATAAATTCCCTGGCATGCTCATCATCTAGCTTCAAGCTTTGTATTCTTCAGTAGCTGCAAAAATGAAGGAAAATGATATTAGATCTCAAAGGATCTAAGAAATGACTGTGTGTTGCATAAAATTGTAACCAAGATTATGCAAACCTCAAACTATGATTCAGAACAAATGGAGTGTATGTTCGGTATACTCTTAGGAACACAACAGTGGATGAATCTCTTGAATGTGTGAATGCAAATGGAATATGTGCCTAGACTAGATGATATGAAAAATCAAAATAACAGAATGATGATGCAATGATAAGAAATTCTAATGGACTTCGAATGACTCCTAACCCAGCTGGGGTTCTTTTCATTTCTTGCTTCTAGGGAAAGCTTGAGACAAGATGTCTATTTAAAGTGGATGGAGGAAGCATCTAGAACCTGCTTAGAAACCACTGAGAGATAAGGATAGGGATTGACAACTAAGCATAGGAGATAAGGATAAGAATCGACAACTAAGCATCTTATCTCACATTCTAGATAGATAGATAAGACTAATGAGATGGCATGTGTGTAGAAGATTCCTATGGTGTAGACAACATGTGCTTAAAAGATGTGATGACAACTCATATGAATGCATGTACTCTTAGGTGGTTGGAATAAAGATTAAATTAAATAAAATTTAATTTAATCAAGGTCTAGAAGAATTAATGGGAATATGGAGGATTTTAAATAAATAAAATTTATTTAAAAAAAGGAATACGTGGAGAATCATGTGTTAATTAAAATTATCACATTAGAGCTAGGAGGTATTTAAATTAAATTTAAATACTTAGGCAAAAATGAACTCATTTAATTAAATAAGTAGAGGAATGTGACTAATACTAATTAAATTAATAAAGTCATTTAGGACAATTTTTAGTGTATATAGACTGCATATCTCTACTACTACACATATTATCTGTTGATACATTTCATTACAAAATAAAGTAAGAAGTGACTTTGAAATCTAGTGCTAAAAGAAATAAAGTCATTTGTGAGTGTCACAAGCCAATGCTCGAACCTCATAAAACATGCAATAGGTTAGAAATGATTACAACAAAGAAACAATGATTGATATCATGATGAAAATATCACAAACTCCAAAATAGAAAACATTTATATCAAAGGACAAAACAGTGATATAATGCAAGGATGAATATTTTATAGAAAAAAATATGCACCTTATCTACTAAGTACTATTGAATTACACAAAATGTGCCTCCCATTATTTTAGTATAAGTTCTGAATATACCATGAATGTTACAAAAGAACTATACCAATGGGGCTTTATTAGTGTAGACTTATAGGAAAAAGTGAGCATTCTGTATGAGAAACATAAATACTAAGAAAGTTATTGCATCACTTTTGGCACATATTCTTATCAGCAAAGCTTTTTAGTGAGAATAAAGAGAAGAACACTCATAACTAGCCAATATCATCAGACAAGGGATTCCAAATATCAATTGAAATCCTAAGCAATGAATCTTTAAGGGAAAAAAGGAATACTAGAGTCAATGAGGAGAAGAGCCCACATAATGATTGATGGATTTAATAGTTGTTGAAATGTGTAGTACAATTTCACTGAAAGGGCTGTGTATTCATTCCCACAATTGAAGCTACCACACAAAGCCACAGAAGCTACAAAAGAAGTTGGAAAAGATCTAGATGTATTTTACTATCTCAGTTACTAGATGCCATAGGAATTTCTACTATACCTGGATAAGGATTTGGTTAAAAAGAATGGGGTTTTGAAATTAGCAAAACTTGCAAGTTATTTTTAGAAAAGAAGAACACAACAACTAGCCCTTCAAAGTTCTTCATCAATAATATCATAAAAAGCCTTCTACGAATGCATCAATGGTAGCAAAGGGGAGTCACAGAAATGTTACAGCTATAGAAAAGCGGTGTCTTCTATTCAAATAAACATTGCAATGTTGTCTCAGAGGCCGAGGTTGTAATTTCAGTAAAGAAAGAACATTTTATCTGCACACAAAATTGAAGCAGTGCAAAGCAGTTATGTTATTTCTTGAACCATGCATTTTGTTCCTTTTAGTACTAAAGAGTAACCAAAGTTTGCATTAATTAGACTCTCACAAAGTCAAATCCCATAGAATTCCTTCTTGCTGAAATGAGTAATGATTGGTAATAAACATTAGAAGCTGTAATTCTAATGAGAAAAAAGTGAAAAAGCAAGACTGGAATATTGGAGTTGGAGCATTGCAATGATTTGGAGATGCTGACTAAGGATAAGGAAACTCAACATGGTGCTAAATGTAAATATAGTATGAGCATTTTGGAGAAGGAATGTCAAATAATTGGAGACATACATGAAAAATTGAGTGGTGATACTCCTAAACAGTGCCATTTATCCATGGTTCCAAAGGACCAGGGCTTTATATAGTCTTTTGACTTAAAAAGAATTCTCTAGTAAATATGGTAATTAGGTGGTGGTGTGCATAGATCTGGTTCTTCTATTCATACGTAGGTGGATGCACTCTTTCCCAAAGTAGTGTAGTCGACTGTGATGCTAGATGTTCATAGAGTTGCATGTGGAGTCAGCCATGCTACTTTGGTTACCAAGAAAGGAAAAATAACAAAAACCTAGAATGCGTATGATAATAGTAATTAATGATATGTATTTACAGCATATATCCAAATTACTAAAGAAAATAATCTCAACAATAAAACCCAAAATGAATTCCTTCTACCAGCAAAGGCAAAGTAATGCAATATTCAGCGAAACAAATGATTCAACATAATTTTCTTACCATGTTTCTGGCACCTCAACAATGGCGGGCAATTAAAAAATCAGAGAAATCCGTGAGTAGAAGCTCCAGTAGAGATCTTTCATGGAAAAGCCAACAAAAATTCCTCATGGTGGCTTTGAAACAGAAAACCCTTCCTCCTTTTCACCATTCAAAATTTTTAGATGTGGAAATGAAAGAAGTTTAGGGTTCTTTCAACAGCTTATTTGAAGTTCGCGGGCAATGAGATTTTTATCTCATTTTAGTTTTTGAAGTGAGGGTTTTTTATGTTTACATATTTTATGTATGCATATTAGACTCTTTATAATCCTTTGTTTTTTTTTGCATAGGTTCTCAAGACAAACCATTAAAATGATTAATCATTTTAATGATTTTGTTATTTTAAAATGCAAATAAAAGGATTTTTTTTCTTCTTTGCAATAATCTAATATTGTAAATAATTAATATTTAATGATAAATTATAAATCATTAAATGTTAATTCTTATTTTTAAAAAATGCAAAAAAAAAAGTATAAGTCATTATATCCCTATGTTATGGTCTTTAAGTTAGAAATCAATTGGGAACATTTAGAGGGAATATAGGCTTTTTGGGTTGAATTTGACTTTTACTTGGTAGTTGGAGGAGATTTATTGGCTATTAGAGCCTTTTTTGGACAATTATGAGTGACTCATTGGTTTCTTTATGAGGTAATGGAGTTTTCCCAGGGGTAGGACTTCATTATGTGAGTTATTGAGACCTCTTTTTGGGGCTATCATTCTGCATTTGACCCAAATGTTGTTTTGGTACTTAATGAGTTTTTCAACTCATCTTGGAGGTGTTTGGATTATGCAGAGAAGTTTATGTGACTACTTTATGAGTCCTTAATCTTATTTGAAGAATTTGTAATTCATTTTGGAGGCTTAATACAGGTGATAGCAATTGTGATTATGCTATTTGTGTCAATGTTTGAACCTTCTTCCTTTCTACAATTCTGTGTGTGATGATAGCGTGATTTGATAAAGTAATTTTGTGAATTGTTCTTGTTCTTTATTGTTTTGTCTCATTCTAGCACCTAGTTGTAGAGGAGTAAGTTTATTTGTAGGTTGTGATATGTGTTTTTTAAAGGTGAAACTAGTAAATGAGAGGCATCTATTTTCCTCCATTTGCTAATTTATCCTTCAAACCTTATTACAAATCACTTATGTAGATCTTTTCAAAAAGATGTGTTTTTCTGTACGTCAAGTAGCTATATAATCCTTCTCTATTAAGTGTGTTTGAGTTTTACATGTCATTTTGGTGTATCACCATCTCCTAGTTTAGGTTGTAGGTTTAGGTTTATTTTCAGCAATTTCTTCCCTTTTCCTAAAGTTTAAGTTAGGATCTTGGAAATATCACTAAATATCCAATAGGAATCAGCCTAGAATCTGGAGGTCTCATTTCATTTGCATGTCCCACGAAGTGAAGTGATTCCCATGTTAAGTCAGGATTACTGAACTTTTTTCAGTTCAGTACTGGGTGCAAATCCTGAAACTTAACAGGTTAATTGAAGGATTAACACTGTCTCTCAGGAAAAAGATGAAGATAGTTCCACCATCAACCTTTGCAGATGCATGTACCTATGCCATGGACATAGAAAGCAAGAGTAAAAATTCCAAGGCAAGAAGGAATGGAAGCTCAAGTGAAAGCTTAGAGGAGAGTGAAGAAGAACCAAAAACTATTCAAGCCCTGAGAAAAAACCTGAGGCATTTTATGAAGGAAGTGGTAGGGAGTAAGGAAGAAAAGAAAGAAGGCAAAGAACTTTGGTATACTATGTAAAAAAGAAGGCCATACTAAAGGAGCATGCCCAAAGAAAGCATTTTGTGAAATTTGTCAGGTATTGAAGGGAGAGAACTTTGGTACACTGTGTGAAAAAGAAGGCCATACCCAAGGGGGTAATCCACATGTCCCTCTACTCTGCCAAAGAACACAAATACAGAAGCCTCACCAGGAGGATAAAAAAATAACGAAAGGAAGTAACAATAATAGAAACAACAATAACAATAACAACACACCACGATGGCCACTCCAACATGATCCTAAGGGGAGGCTAATGATTTAATGTAGGAGGTGTAATGAATGGGGAAATTTTGCATGAGATTGTCAAAATGAAGGAGGACAAAATGGAGGGATGCTTTGCAAATGGTATGAGATAGGCAACCATGAGGATGCAAGTTGCCCAAGGTAAAAGGGGGTACATATGCTAGACATTGATAATCTAGAAGGCAAGATTCTTACAGTCACCAGGATGCAAGCTAGAAAGTTAGCCTATCTGAATGTTAGTACGGAGAGCAAAAGATTTTAGGAAATAAAGAAACACATTCAAGATAGCATGAGAGACTAAGGAAAGACAAAGCTAGAGAAGCCTAATTCAAATAGGCGTGTAACAAATATTGTGCAGAAAGTACTGGAAACTACTATCCTAGTGAAAATAGGTGATTTATTAGAAACACTACCCCAACTGCAGGTAGCACTAACATAGGGGGCAAACCCAAAAGGGATAACCTCAAAGAAAGAGGAGGGAGAAGTACGAATAGAAGACAATACATTGTTCACCATAGGGATGGGGAGAACACTAGCAGCAGTAGAGATGGAGATACTAGGGTGCAAACTCTCAGATACTATTATGGATGGAGGTTCTAGTGTAAATGTCTTATCAGAAGAAACATGGAAGGAAATAGGGAAACCTACATTGTGGCCCCCAACATTTCAACTAGTGGGAGCGGACCAACATGGAATCAAGAGTATAGGAACATTGATGGGACAAAAAGTCATACTTGGTATGCAACAATTTTTTATTGATTTTGTGGCTATCACCCTAGAGAAGAAGCGATATGATGCTCTATTAGGAAGGGGATGGTTGGTTATAGAAAAAGCTACCTATAAATGGAAATGAAACACTCTATCTATTGAGTCGAAAGGAAAAAAGTAAATCATAGACCTCAAGAACCAGTTAGTAAGTTAGGACTTGGCATCTAACCTAAAGGAGAAGACTATAGAGGAATGGAACCAAATGAGGAAGAAGTAATTAGATTAGGGGAATGCTCATAAGACAACACAAGTTCCCTTAATGGATTAGTTCATTGGCAGATGGAAGACTGAAGTTTTCCATGCGAAATGTAATATGCTGAAAGTACAAGAATCTAAGTCGAAGGAACAATAATCGGAAGGGTACACAAAGTATAAGGAAGGTATGGAAACCATCAACAAGACACCTACACACATTTTGAACAAAAGGTGGAATAGAAAGAGGCCAAGCTCCAGGCATTAAACCTCGGAGAAGGAGATCAACCTAAGGAAATATGGGTAGGAGATGATTATGAACCATTATTGAAAGCAACATCCCTTATAATCTTCTTGGAGTATAAGGATGTTTTTTCTTGGACATACAAAGAATTGAATGAATAAAAACAATGTAGAAAGGGTTGAGGAAGAAATGACAAAGATGTTAGAAGTAGGGATAATATTTAATGTACAAACAAGTGAATGGGTATCTCCTATAATCATATCACTTAAGAAGGATGGCACTCAAATTCAGATATGTGTAGATTTCAGATGGTTGAATACGGTAACAATAAAAGACCCATTTCCCATTTTGTTTATTGATAGCATTTTGGAGGAGGTAGTCAGTCATGAGATGTATTGCTTCATGGATGAATTTTTAGGATACAATTAGATTAAAATTTCAGACGAAGATAAGCTAAAAATTACATTTTTGGTGTAAGACAAGGTATATGCCTATAATAGGATGCCCTTCAAACTATGCAATGCACTAGCCACGTTCCAGAGGATCATACTACATATCTTCGATGGAATGTCTGTAGAGAATTCCAAAGCATTCTTAGATGACTGGTCAATTTATAGTGGGCATAAGAAACACCTCAAAATTCTTGGAGAATGCATGAAGAAATGTTGAAGAGCAAGATTAGCTCTCAATCCAAAAAAATGCAAGTTCATGGTTCCACACGAGAGATTGCTTGGGCATATTGTGTGCAAAGAACGATTGAAGACATATCCTAATAAGATCAATGTGATTTTGGAAATGGAAACACAATCTAATGTAATAGGTATCAAGTCATTTTTGGGTCATGTAGGATATTATAGGAGATTTATAAAAGGATTTTCCAAAGTATCAATGCCACTTGAAAGATTAACCAGGAAAGACGAGTGGTTTGGGTGGAAGGAAGAGAAGGAAGATGCCTTTCAAGAACTAAAGAAAAGATTAGTCAGGGCCCCTATCCTCATATATTCCAACTAGGACAAATAATTTGGTATCCACGTGGATGCCTCCAATTATGCAATAGGTGCCACTTTGGAAAAAATAGGGAAGGGAGGGTTGGATCATCATGTATATTTTGCAAGTAGGATCCTATCTAAAGTAGAATGTAACTACAATACCACAAAGTGGGAAGCATTAAGTATGGTGTATGCAGTGCAAAAATTTAGACATTACTTACTAGCTACACCCTTTACATTTTTTGTTGACCACCAAGCACTAATGTACTTAGTAAACAAACCAGTGATTCAAGGGAGAGTAAGTAGATGGCTAATTATACTACAAGAATTTACATTTAAAATTATAGTGAGGCCAGGAAAATCTCGTGAGATTGCTGATCAGTTGTCAAGGATCAAGTCAGGGGAAGCTTCAGGTAGTGGGGTGTCTGAGGACTTTTCAATTGCACACTTATTTCAGATTGCAGTGTTACCTCAATGGTACGAAAAAATTGGACACTACTTATCAAAAAAAACATTTCCAAAGGAAATGCCTACAATAGAAAGGAGAAAATTTTCCTTAAAAAGTAGCACATTCCAACTAATTGAAGGGTTATTGTACAAAATGGGACCAGACAAAATACTAAGGAGATGTGTAACAGAGGAAGAAATTCTAGCGGTTCTAAGTGAAGCCCATGAAGGACTAGCAAGAGGTCACATGGGACCAGATACTATGGTGATGAAGGTACTTTTGGGAGGACTATGGTGGTCTACATTGTTTGTTAGAATCTGAAAAGATTAATAACCCAGAAAACTAGTGCAAAGAATAAATATCTAAACTATGAATGCAAATGATAAAAAATCAAAATAGCTACATAGAGTTAGTCTCCAAGAGAGTAATGCAAATTCTAGAAGCAAAATAGCATTAAGAGGATGCAAAAACCAAGAGATGCAAATACAAGCCAGGTAGCATGCTTATATAGGCTAGGAAGAGGGAGGAGGTGGCAACACCAACCACTAAGGAGAAACCATCTATCAGACTAAAGATAGCAAAGTATCTTCCCAAAATAGTTAATGGATGCTCACATGTAAGAAGGTGACACCTCACAACCATTCACCTAATAAGACATGCTTTATTAACCAAGCGAGATTATTAAAAGTGTAGGAAAAACCTAGCAAAATATGAAAAATAAAAAACTACACTAACACCCCCCCATAAGTGAAGCTTAGGTGGATGTAGAAATAGGTCCTAGCAAGTCAAGCCGAATGAGGTACCCATGTACATAAGATTTTCCAAAAGAGAGAGAAAAGAGACCCCCCCAAAAAAATCAGGACTCCGAGTGAGAGGAAGAGGCCCCTCCAAAAGATGAAGCATCCTGCACCCTCGACAAAGGTCACAAATGAAGGAACTTTCTCTCAGTGAAGGGTTTGGTGAAGATATTAGCAACTTGCTCAGAAGTCGAACAATAGCGAAGGTCAATGACATGACCATGGATGAGCTCCCAGATGTAGTGCATGTGGACCTCTATGTGTTTGGTCTGTTGATGATGAACTGGATTTTGTGAGATCTGAATGGCACTTTGGTTGTCACAAAATATAACTGATGGCCATGTAATCTAGATACCAAACTCAATGAGAAGATGTTGAAGCCAAATGGCCTCAGTGGCAGCATTTACAGCCCCTCGATACTCAGCCTCAATAGAAGATAGAGCAATAGAAAACTACATTTTGCTCGACCAACAAAAAAGACCTGGCCCAAGTGAGAAGCTATACCCTGAAGTAGACTTGCGATCCTCAGAATCACCTGCCCAATCTGAATCTGTGTAGCCCACCAAATCAAACTCAATAACTGCTGCATAGTGAATCCCAAAACTATGAGAACCCTAAATGTAGTGAAGGATTTTCTTGGCTACTTTCTAGTGCAACTCATGGGGCTCCTGCATGAATCAAGAGACCATGCCTGCAACATAGGAGATGTCAAGTCTCGTATGAGTTAGATAAATGAGACTCCCAACAAGTTGGTGGCACAAAGTGCCATCAACAAGTAGAGAAGAACATTGAGCCTCAAGTTTGACTCTAGAAAGGAAGGGAGTCGGAGCAGGCTTACAGTCAGCCATATGAAACCTCAAGAGTAAATCTAAAGCATACTTGGATTGTGTGATGGTGATCCCAGAAGGAGACTGAAGGATCTCAATCCTGAGAAAGTAATGCAACAAGCCCAAGTCAGTCATCAAAAAACTATCCTGAAGGGCCACTTTGACAGCCTTAATGGTGGGTGAAGAACTTCCTGTGATAAGAAAGTCATCAACATAAAAAACCAAAAATAGAAGTGAATCACCCTATTACAAAATGTAGACATTAATATCAGAATGGCACCGAGTGAACCCAACTGATAGAAGGAAGGAGTCCATCTTGGCATACCAGGCTTGAGGAGCCTGTTTAAGGCCATAGAGAGACTTTTGAAGATGACACACAAGTGAAGAATCCCGAAGGAAGCCATGTGGCTGCTCCATGTAGATCTCCTCATGAAGGTCACCATGAAGAAAAATACTCTTCACATCCATCTGATGTATGATTAGCTGCAGCAATGGCAAGAATAATTTGAATGGAATTCATTTGGGCAACTAGCACAAAAGTCTCAGAGTAGTCAATCCCAAGAGCCTAGGAGAATTCTTTGGCGACCAAGCGATCTTTGTGTTTGTCAACTGACCCATCTGCCACAAATTTTGTTCGATAGATCCACTTACATCAAATAATTTTTCTTCCTTTAGGAAGAGGGACAAGATCCCAAGTGTGGTTCCTCATCAAGGAACTATATTCTTCCTGCATAGCTATATCCTACTCAAGAATACCAGAAGCCTCATGAAAGGACTGTGGATCTGAGGCAGTAGCAATGAAGACATGTGGAGCATCCTCGAATTGTGAACGAGTTCGCCTAGTGTCTGATGGATCCCCAACCCAATCACCTACAGACTACAAGGTCTATCTAGCCCAAAGTGGATAGGAAGATGGATAATTTGGAGGGGAATCATTAACCTCTAAATGATGACTAGGAGAGGAAGGAGGTGAGTTCTTTGAATCACTTTCTTCTTCAAAAGTAGAGGTAGAAGACTTTTCAGGTGAATTTGACTCATTAGAAGATCTGTCATGTATTCCAAGTGACTCTAATGTCAAGGTAGAAGGAGTTGGAGAAGTGATAGAAAGTGAGCTTGAAGATCCCTCCTCAAACTAAACACTCCTCTCAATGAATAACTCATGTGTAGTAGGGTGGAGCAATCGATAACCCTTCACACCATCAGGATAACCTACAAATATGCAAGGTCTACTTTGTGAATCCAAGGCCTTATGTTTCTTTGTAGGAATGTGGGCCCATGCAGGGGAGCCAAAAACTTGAAAGTGCTTAACTGATGGTTTTCGACCACTCCAAGCTTCAAAAGGAGTAACTCCCTAGAAGGCTCGGTGAGGAACACGGTTCTAGATATAACAAGCACAGCTAATGGTTTCTGCCCAATACTGTGGTGCAAGAGATCTAGAGTGAATCATACAGTTTTCCATTTCCTTTAAGGATCTATTCTTCCGTTCTGCAACACCATTTTGTTGAGGATTGTATGGAACTGAATGCTATAAATCAATCCCCTCTGAAGTGCAAAATCTTTCAAATTGATGGTTGACATACTCACCACCATTGTTTGTGCACAAAACCTTGATGGCTTTCCTATATTGCTTTTCTACAAAATTTTTGAAGTCTTGAAAATGATCAAATACCTCTGACTTTTGTTTGAAAAAGTACACCCATGTATATCGAGAAAGGTCATCAATGAATGTGAGGACATATCGGGCCCTGCTGAAAGAATGATGTTGAAATGGACCAACCAAATCATTGTGAACTAACTCTAGTATCTGTGAAGCTCTCCATGCCTTACTTTTGTCAAACTTTTCCTTAGGATGCTTACCAGGAATGAAACCTTGGCAAACACCTCCTGAGAATTGAACCGAAGGCAACCCTATGACCACGTTCTGCTGGTTGAGCTGATGCAAATAGCACAAGCTAAGATGGCCAAACTTCTCATGCCATAATTTACTCACATCATTAGAGTGAGTGAGAAAAATAGATGAAGGTGGATCAAGAAAAAAGTGAGAAAATAGATAGAGTCATGATTGATGATCTGCTCTCCCAACTGCAACTACAGAATCACTATGCAACTCACGTATCTCCACTGAATTAGGAGTGAACTCAACCCACTTGCCTAAGCATGTGTGAGTGATCTGGTATATTGATAGAAGATTAGTTGATAATGAGGGTACATAAAGAACATCATGGAATGTGCCATCCCCCACATCAACAAACCCTCTCCCACACACCTCAATAGGAGTGTCATCACCCATCAAAATAGAAGGCATAGTACATGGCTCTAAGGATGCTAGTTCTTCCTTAGATGAATCCATGTGGTGCGAAGCACTCAAATCAAGAACCCAAGTGGATGGTGACAAAGCAACTGCAACAAGAGCCTTGCCCTTTCCTTTCCCCTTGTTGTTTTCTTTTACCTTGTTAGACTCTTCATTAGAACTTTGTTTGATAGACTGAGGAACACTAATATTATTCTTCTCAAGAATGTATGTCAAGTGATCAATTTTTTTCTTCAAACATTTATGTTCATCATGACCAGGTCTTTTACAATAGGCACATTTAACCTTTTCTTTCTTAGGCTTATTACCCTTAGAGGATGAGGTATCAATAGTTGCTTTTGAAGCAATTGGTATCTGATCCTTCTTTTCCTCACTATTATTTTGTTTCTCATCCTTACTATTGTTGTTACTACTTTGTCCTTTTTGTTCTTTTGTGCCTTGGTTGGTTGCTAAGGCATGTGACTTAGAGGACTTAAGAGTGCCCATATGGATTAACTTGTCTTGTTCTCCAGTGAGATTGATAGAAAAATCATCTAGAGATGGCATGGTGAATTGAGTACCAAGTGCACCCTTAGTAGCATAGAAGGTAGAGACAAACACAAAATATTCTAAACTTAGCTTAGAGAGAATACTAAGAATCAGTTGTTCATCTTTCTTTTCAATTCCACATTGTTTTAACTACAGCCATAGTGATTTCAATTTGGTGAAGAAATCTTGGATTGTGTTGAAATTGCCTAGACTTAAACTAATTAATTCATTTTCCAACATATGATCCCACGTTGAATCTTGTGTGCCAAATAGTGTTTCTAGCTTTGTCCATACTTCATTTGTTGTATCCAAAGACTCAATGTGAAATATCAAGTTAGGAAACATAGAAAAACACAATGTTCCATATGCCTCATCACATTTGTTAAGCCACTTAGGCTTATCTTCATCTTTATTAGGTTCAGTTTCAAGTCCCATAGTTATCCTATTTAATCCCACTTTCCTTAAGTGAATTGTCATGCATGATTTCCACTCAAAGTAATTGTATGGAGTTAGGATGGGTATATTTGTTTGATCCATGATGAAGAAATGTAGAGAAGAAATGCTAAAAAGAAGAGAACCCAACCATGACAATGCCCCCCTTTTTACTCAATCAAAGAACCACCCCCCCCTCCCCCCCCCCCCCCCCCAAAAAAAAAAGAAAAAAGAAATATGATTTGGCACTTTATTTTAGTGCATTTACAACTACCACTAGAAATAAATACTTAGTGGTCTTGATTTCAATGCATTACAAACCCTCATGAAGAGCATATGTTGAAAGTGAAACTTAGGCACAATAATCAAGGAAAAAAATTGCACCACTATGATCTACTCAAAAAAATGCACTTTCAAAAAAAGAATCGCCTCGATACGAGGTCATATGAGAAAGTTATGATCCTCTGAAGTTTTCAAAATAAGAATTGTGCATAGTTAGAGCCAAGAATCTGCAATTTCTAAAAAATTTATGCATGAAAATCAAAAATTAACTCCACTAGTGTATCAAGCACAAAAAATAAGCCAAGGTCATAACAAGAATCGTCAAAATCGGAGTTTGTATAAGCAAGAACGAGTCATTTGAAAATTACATTCAAATTTGCGACTGCCAACGGAGAGGGGTACGGCTATAGCTTTCCACACTCGATCCTACAAAATATATAGATTGCATGCAAAATCTAAAAGATACCTAGATGGTTTGTCGGGGCTGCAAACAAAACCTAGAAAGCATTTTTCTTGCTGATGTACAGAAGATGTTGCTATAGTGTAAATCAGGCGCCTTTAACAGTAAAAAAATGGCTCCAAAAATCAAGAAATGACCCCAGCAACCAAAATATGACATAAAAATGTTGGATCAGCTTCCTAAGTCCATCAATGGCATGTTGGAACTTGCAATACTAATTGAAAAATCCAAATATGCAAGTTGGTTGTCAAATTTTAGATTGAAACCCCAGAGAAAAATCGTTTTTGTCAAAAATTTTCTGATTCTCAAGATCATCCAAAGATGCAAGAGAAGATCATACTTCATTTTTTAAAAAACTACAATAAAATTTATTAGCCCACCCCTAAATCTCTCAAATAAGGAAACTAAAATCTACTCTTGCACATAGAAAAGCTCTGATACCATGTTAGAATCTGAAAAGATTAATAACCCAGAAAACTAGTGCAAAGAATAAATGTCTAAACTATGAATGCAAATGATACAAAATCAAAATAGCAACATAGAGTTAGTCTCCAAGAGAGTAATGCAAATGCTAGAAGCAAAATAACATTAAGAGGATGCAAAAAATAAGAGATGCAAATACAAGTCAGGTAGAATGCTTATATAGGCTAGGAAGAGGGAGGAGGTGGCAACACCAACCAATAAGAACCAAGCATCTATTGGACTAAAGATAGCAAAGTATCTTCCCAAGATAGCTAATGGATGCTCACATGTAGGAAGGTGACACCTCACAACCATTCACCTAATAAGACATCCTTTATTAACCTAAGCAAGATTATTAAAAGTGTAGGAAAAACCTAGCAAAATAGGAAAAATAAAAAACTACACTAACATTGTTCACAGATGCGAGAGAATGGGTATTGAGTTGTGACACTTGTCAAAGACCATGAACACCACTCAAAAGAGACTTCGTGCCATTATTTTTGTCCAAACCACAAGAATTATTTGAGCGGTGGGGACTAGATTTTGTAGGATCTTTACCGGTAAGAAAAATTCATCGTGTAAGTATATAGTGGTGGTAACAAAGTACTTGACAAAATGGGCTGAAGTACGGGCTCTTTTAGACAACTTAGCTCTCAACATGCCCAAATTTTTGTATGAACAAATAGTCACGAGATTTGGGATTCCACTCCAACTAACAAGTGACTGAGGAGTACAATTTGTCAATCATACCATTAGGAGGATGACAAGTGAGTATAAAATTTTTCATTCTTTCTCCAATTCTTATTATCCAAGAGAAAATGGCCAAGTAGAGGCCATGAGCAAAGTAATAGTGGCAATCCTATATAAAACTTGTGGAGTAGAAGGGCAAGATTGGGAAGAATGAATCCTAGTAGTTGTCTGGGCATACGGGACTATGTATAAGGCCATTACTGGACACACTCCCTTTTTTCCCTTATGTACAAATAGGAGGTTGTGGTACCAATAGAACATGTAGCACCAAGCTTATGGGTTGTAGTTGAAAATAGATTGGGGGATGAGGAGAGCCTCAAGGAAATATTATGTACTTTACTCAAACTAGATGAAAAGAGGACATTTGCTCAATCGAGCCATAAAGTTATCTCTCTGGATAACAAACGTATCAAAGACCTAGTAAATGGGTCCAAGATAAAAGCATATGAGAAAAGGAATAAATTGGCAAGTAGTTATTTTATAAATATAGAAGAGGAAAAATGATGAAAAGTAAATAGAGAAAGTGACGAAGGAGAAAAAAGCTAAACCAAGTCCTTATAAAGAGATAGCATCACAAAACATTACCAAAATTGATTGAGAAGGAATTGACAGACAGAAAGATGTAGAGGTAGTTGTATAATAAGAAGGAAGGGTGGAAGGAGCAGTCAAGGAGATAGTCGTACAAACATTTGTATATAAAATCATACAAGAGGGAAGGGTGACCGTAAAAGGGCATTTCAAGACCATAATCGTATAGAAGAATGACATATGGTAGATCAATGTACAACATGACAACATACGACATTTCCAGACCACATCCATATGGGAGCAAGGAATTACATCTATACATGAATCTGTGCAACAAGGGTGCATAGAAAGAAAACTCGTATGACAGAGGCACACATTTGTACAACAAAAATCTCTCGAAGGGGATTTCGTATGGCAACACACATTCGTACAACAATAGTCTTCATGAGGGGATTTTGTATGATGACACATATTGGTACGGCATGGGCAGTCTTTGACATCCAGATGGCATGAGTAGGTATTGAGATCTGTATGGTAATTGCAATCATTGACATCCATAAGAGAGGAAGAGGGAACATTTGTATGAGAGGAAGAGATAAAATCTATACGTAAGAAGGAAGAAGGGCTTTGTTACAAGCAAGCACATTGTAAGCATGGTTGGAACAATTAGTATGGGCTGCGTATAAAAACAGTTAAAGAGACCTGGGAGCTAACACATCAACACACAATGGTGAAACTAAGCACTGGAAATTTGAGTAGAGGAAACATTATCAACTCCAGAAAGAAGAAATCTGTGGCATTAAAAGCAAAGGAGGTAAGGAAGATGAAAAAAAGAAAAGGGAAAGTGGCACAGAAAATCACAATCATGGCTAAGAATATTACATTTGAAAGTGTGATGGGAAGTGAGAGTAGGACTTGGTGGTAAAAAGAAGAGGTAGACCATCCTTTGAAGAAAGTGTTATGTACAGTAGAGGTAGATAAAATCATTTTCATGTCGATTTTTAAATTAAAAGAGTTTGAATCTATATTACAAAATTTAATCATAGGGTATGAGAAATCATGTCATAAATCTATAGTACAACATTTCCAACAACAGGTGATAGTTTCTTATTCAACAAAAGAAATAAGTAGGGCTCTCAGAATTCTCAACAGAGGGTAAGAAGTGGAAAAAACCTCTATGACAATAGAAGACAAGAAGAAATGGTTGAAATTAGTCTGCCAGAAAGATCTTATGAATGGGAAGGAATCTTGAAGAATAGGAGGGGTTTGGAGAAAATTTTCATAGCAAATGATGAATGGCACTGTGTTGTAGATTTGGTTAAAAGCAAGCTCAAACTACGGGCCGCCACACTTTCGACATTGCCCTTTGGATGTTATCTACAATGGATGGATTGTATAAAGGATAGACATATAGCTAGGCTAAATTTCTTTTTGATAGACTTCGAGAATTCATGGAGTTGAAACACAAAGCCTTTATATGCCTCATCATATGGTGGCCTTATTCTTAGAAGCAGTACGCACTCAAGTGAGTAGTGAGAACCATGGGACATTGGTAATGGCTAGTAGAGTACAACCTTACAAACTAGCTATGACATACTGGCTCCATTTGGATACAATGGATGTAGGATCTCAAAATGGAGGTGAACCCAAGAAAAAGAAACTAAAACAAATAGTAGTGGTCAAAGAAGCAGAAGAGGAAGAGGATGACAAAATTTTAGAAGAAGGCAACGATATGGATTCATACTTCTCCAACTCATGGGAGGTAGAGATCTTCCTACATCATTTGCAGTGGACTCCATAGGCAGTTACATTTTTACCACCTACAGAGGGGCCACTTTCAACAAGAGTATCAGAACCTCCTAAGCTTTACTAGAACCCACCTAGTGATCCCAATAGAATTGAGGCAATAGATAATTCCAATCCAAATCAAGCAGGAGTCAAGGAAGGAACAAGTGGCAGGAAAAAAATTCTGACACAAGGGGCTTCAAAAATATTAGTCCTGAAGATGATGCAACTTATCTTTCC